>RJWT010022196.1:0-17265 GCA_004365215.1 Cuniculus paca
TAAACATTGCATGTTACCTTTCATGGAACTTGATTCAAGCAATAATTAGAAGAAAATTTAGTCTCTAATAATTCATGAAAAAGTGCAAATTATGAAAAACAAATAGATTTACTATTAAAATTTTAAATTGAAAATATTCAGTACAATATACCCAAAATAAAGAAGGAAACAAATGAAAGGATGACAGAAATCAGTCACAAGAAGAAAAAGAATAGATGGAATAAAAAAATCAAAATGGTATGTTTGAAGGATTAATGGCCTTGGAAAGATCTATGTAAAGAATTTCAAGAAAATAAAAAATAAACTGGTCATGATAGCACTTTGGGGAGGTTGAAGCATGAGAATCATAAATTCAAGTCCAACACTGGCAATTTAGCCAGACATTATCTTTAAAAAAATGAAGAAAGTAAGGAGGGAGAAAAATAGAAGGAAGGAAGAACTAGAGATAAAGCTCAGAGCAAAGGCCCTAGGTTCAATCCATAGTGCTATACAAAGAGAGAAAATATGCAAACAAAAATATCTAATAAAAAGGGAGAATCATTTTAAAACAGATTAGTTACAAAAATGAATCAGTATTGTATGCACACTAATAAATGTGATACATGAGAAAATTAATTATAATCCCATTTCATTTATGCACATAGATCTCCAAATGGTGAAGTTACTTGGTGAAACCAATTATCATTAGCCAATTCAATTCAAAACTGATTTAAAAATACATTATTATTAAACAGAATTTATTCAAGGAATGTAAAACTGGTTTGACTTTGGAAATCTATCAGTGTAAATGTCCTCATTAATTCAATAGACACAGTAATAGCATTTGATGAAATTCAAATATATTAAATGTTCAAAGTAAAATGAAATACAATTGACACTGCTTAACTTTAACTGGTCACATAACAAAAAACTAAATCAAATATCACACTTAAAAGTTTAGATGAATTTACATTTATAGCAAAAGTATATAATGATATCCATTAACCTGTTAATGTGCCAGATGGCTCTATACCTTTAGTAACTGCCATTAGGCAAGTAAAAGAAAACAATTTATTTATATTTTATACAAAATATTTACAAATATTCATAAATATATATTTATATTTATATTGTATATCTTTATATATAGGAAAATTAGATGGGATAAGATAAGATACTTGTTTTGAAAACAATATAATTATCTGTACAAAGAAATCAACAGAACCAGCAAGCTATTAAATTCATAGGAGAGTACAGCAGTGTCTTCAGACTTAGCACGAAGTACAAACATCACTAAAGTTCTCTTCACTAATTTTAGTCAACTAGAAAATAACCTACCATTCATAATATCTAACAACTGTAAATTATCTAGAAACAAATGATAAAAGTGCATCAGATATACATGGTGAAAGTTTTCTGAATATTCAAATATTTAAAAGGATGTTTATAAATGAAAATATAGGTCTTTTATTTGGAGCACCTTAAAATCATGAGGATGACAATTCTTTCCAAGCAGACCCATAAAGTCAATATGCTTTTAAGAAAATTCCTTACTGGATTATTTTGATTTGATAAAAACTTTCCCTAAAAGTCATATAGAAGAAAAAATATTTCACAAAAGATTAATCAACTCACAAAAAGAAAAAGCAGAGAGGGAATATACCCTATCTGATATTAAGTCAAACTAGAGAGACGTTAGAAAAGATACACATTTAAATAAGATGAAATGTGAAATTTTCCTTAAAAAACAACTGACTCATTATATGATGAAAAATAAAAAGCAGCTGTCCAGGTCCACTCCCGTGCAAACTTTGGGGGCTTGTGGGCTAGTACCCAGCTCAGTGCAGAGGCACTGGCACCCACTGTTGGATGCCCAAGGCCAGCACAGGTCAGAAAACCTGAATAGTCTTGCTTCAGAGAAGTTGTGGCCAGTACCGGAGGTGCCTGAGACCACACTACTCATGTGTGTGGAAGAAATCAGGAATATGCCGAGACGAAGAGGGAGAGGGCAATCTCTGGCATCAAACCCAAGCAGTGCAAGTCCAGGAGAGGTAAACACAGTGAGGATCTAATTAAAGTAATTAAAGAATTAGTAAACACCTCTAAAGAAGACACAGATAGAAAAAATAGAGGAGCAAAGGAAAATGAGGGCAACCATGAAAGAGTCGCACACTTGAAATGACTGAAGTGATGTCAACTGAAGTGAAAAAGCAACTTCATGAAACTACAAGAGAAATTAGAACAGAAATTCTATCCCAGGTAAAAGAAGAAATGAAAAACATAATAAAAGAATTACTAAACACCTCTAAAGAAGACACAGATAGAAAAAATAGAGGAGCAAAGGAAAATGAGGGCAACCATGAATGAACAATGTAAGAGAGATTTAGAATGCATGAAACAGATTCAAAGAGACATCCAGGAGATTAAAAGCTCCAAGGGTGTTGGCAAAGCTACTTGAAAGAAACTGAAGACAGACTTCCAAACCTTGAAGACAGGTTTGCAGCTTGTGATCACGAAAGGAAAGATCTCTTAAAAATAACAAGGACTCAGGAAGGAACAATTCAACAGCTGCAAGACAATTGAAAGAAACATAACTTAAGAATTAAAAATGTGAGTGAAAAAGAAGGGGTCAAGACAAATGACATAAGGACCTTATTTACAGAAATAATTTCTGAGAACTTCCCAAGCATAAAAAAAGAAAGTGACATTCCAATAAGTGTGGCATATAGAACTCCAGCTAGCCATAACCAAAAGAGATCTACACCCAGATATATAATAATCAAGATCCCAGAAATTCAACTCAAGAACAGAATATTAAAAGCTGTTCAAGAAAAGAAACAGATCACCTATAAAGGAAAACCCATCAGAATCACAGCAGACTTCTCTACAGAAACCATCAAGACAAGAAGAGGCTGGAGTGAATTATTACAAGTCCTGAAAGAAAAAAACTTCCAATCCAGACTGATGTACCCTGCAAAACTTTCTTTCAAAATTAATGGAGAAAAAAGATACTTCCATGTTGAAGAACAGCTCAAGGAATTCATGACCACCAAACCAACCCTACAAAGAATACTAAAGGACACATTCTAGAGAGAGATAGGACCATGGTCTCAGGAACAATGACAAAGGGGGAGCATCAAGTGGGACCAGTTGATTGAATGGAGAGGAAAAATAGGGAACCAATGGCAGGAAAAGAGCATGGCAGAGTCAATGCAGTGCAAGATGGCCATTACCATGAATGTAGATGGCCTCAGTGCACCAATAGAAACACAGGCAGAGTGGATCAGGAGACAGGATCCATCAGTATGCTCTATACAATAAACACATTTAACTAGAAAGAAAATTCATAGACTGAAAGTCAAAGGAGAGAGAACAATGCCCTATGTGACAGGGAGCCAGAAAATAACTAGGGTAGCCTGCCCATTAATTGCAGAATGGATAAGAAAGACATGACATTTTTTGTGGTGAAAACCTACTTAGCTATAAAGGAAGATAACCTCAAGGCTCTTGTAGGTGGATAGAGGCAACTTGAGATCATGGTCATGGATAAAATTATTCAGTCACATGGGTGAGGTTCATGTTGTCTCCCTATTATAACAAACTAAAGGAGTTAGTGGGATTCAAAATGCACAATACATATTGGGAAAGTCAAAGGGGAGGAATTATCTAGAAAGAGAAAGAAGTGACCACTGTTAATCTATTATCATGATTTGAAACTCATATTGTCTTCATTGTTCTGATTAGTTTCATTTTATTCTGCTTTGTCTGATTTTCTTATTCTTGATGGCATGGACAGCTATTTCAAAGATAACAAAATATATAATTGCAGCCATCGAGGATGTCCAATTAGCTTGTTTAGAAACCCTGTATTGCTTTCATTGCTTTGTTTTGATTGATTTTACTGTATTCTGTGTTGTTTGATTGTAATATGTCTGAATGTAGGCAACTATTCTGAAGATAACAAGAAGCATTATGCTAGTCACTGCTGTTTCACTAGTATCTTGAAGTTCTGTATTGCTTACATTGTTCTGCTTTGTTTGTTTTTTGTTTGTTTGTTTGTTTGTTTGTTTTGCTGGTTTTAGTTGGTTCTATTTTGTTTGATTGTATTTACCCCTGATGGTATGGGCTGTTATATTGCATATAAAAAGATGCATTATGGTAGCCATTATTGATTGCTTTTTACCCTGTTTAGAAGTCATGTACCATGTTCATTGTTTTGTTGATTAATTCTACTCTGTTTTATTTTGTTTGCTTGCATCTTTAAAAAAAAAATATAACAGCTGTCTCCCTTATATCAATTATGCAATTCAGAAAAATTCAGAATCGAAAAGTAAATGTTAAAACTCTGAAACTAATAGAAGAAGATAATATAGAACATATTTTACCCTAAAGATTATAAAATATTTAATATGTACAACCAGAAAGCTTAATTTCAGTGAATCATATTAATATTTCAAGGGAGAGCTGATAAGTTGATCCACTGCATTCTAACCAAGAAAAGATCTCTGCAGTATCTAATAGCAATGGAGGATGGGAGGGAAGTCATGCAAATCAACCAAAATTAGTAGACATTACAGAGTAAATAAATCCAAATAGCAAAGAGATTCACAATTCATTTATATTAAGAGAAATAAAAGTGATAAAGAATAGGACATTCCCAGATATCATCTTGCAAAAGGTTAATCTAATAATACAATGTTGCCAGATACAACAGAAAAGGAATAATCACAAAAATGAGGGCATCCTTATGCTGATACTTTGAAGAGTACAGTGATTTATAATAAATATATCTGTCACTGGTGACCAGCATCTTTGCTATCACACAGTATCAATGTGGACACCTATAGGGTTGTTCATCCGGTGTGATCTGTGTTGTAGGAGGCAGTACAGATGTTCAGCATCAGCGTAGGAGTATGAAATGTTAAACAGACACCAAGAAGAAACATGCAGCAATTAAAAGAGACTGGTTCCTTGTATGCATATAGGAAGAGTTCTCAAAATAATGCTGCTGAACTGAAAAACCAAGAAAGAGAATGGGGTTTATAACAAGCATCATTTATGTGCATCAGAATTTAACATATAAAACCAGACACTATTTATAAAATATGTACAAATTCAAGCATATACCAATAAGATAGATGGTAAGAATGGTATAAAATATGTAAAATAGCTAAAAAATAAATGTAGTGAATTATCAATCATTACTCAGTATTTGTGAGGGATTTTTCCGGTATCCTCAAAGATGCCAAAATCCACACATGATCAAGTCTCTTACATAAAATGGCATAACATTTGCTCATGACCTACAAATATCCTTCTGAAAACTTTAAATCATCTCTAGATGAATTGCATTACTTGATATAATTCAGTGAGATACCATACCATGTGTTCATCTTCTGTACATCCATGTTTCTCTTGCTCTCTTTCTCTCTCTTCTTGGTTATAGGATTAAGACAGTAAATGAACAAATAGGCATTACTAGTAACAGCAAAAGCACAGTCTTTTAGAGTCTGCTGAAGGCTTTAGAAGAGTGGAGTGGCCCAGGGAAATAAGCCAGAGAAATGCTCTTCATTCAAACTTTATTGGGAAGAAACTTGTGAACACAAATGCATGTAGTTTGAAAGAAGACAAGAATCTAAGGACAAATATAATTGTATTTCTCTATTTAAGTGACTTCTCCACAGCAAAAGCAGTTTTCCAAAGGATGTTGATCAACTTTTTTGCTATCAGTGCTGTGTGTCTCAGTAATGATGGTTGACTGGAACTAAAAGTCTGGGGAGACAATCACGGGTCGGAAACCATAGCCTAGCTGTTCACGCTGTCAGTGGCAGAGAAGGGAAACTTTCAGACTTGAATTTAAAAGATTTGGATATAAGCTAAATACAGATTTGAAAGCACTTATCTCTCATTTTACTTTTGAAACAACAAAATAGCAACAATAAGGCACACTTTTTTTCTTCTTACAAATTTTCTAAGTCAGTTCCTTTGTTAGGCAATAGTAACTTGTTTATAGGTATGGTGGCTTTGCATGCAAATTGAGGAATTCAGTCAAAGTTAGCATGCCTTTCCCATAGCACATAAAATGTCTGTTCTATCACCAACATTTTGGCTCCAAAGAGAAGTTGCAATCAATTCCATCAATGCCTTTTCTAGTTTTATTCTAGTCCCTTTTCAGACTTCAAAAATATTCTTGCTCGCAACTTTAGAGGAAAATGACCTTTTGCCTTAGGAGAAAGAGACAAGAGATAAAAGAGGGAGAAGAGAGAAAAGTGAATAAAGTAACATAGAAGAAAGTAAAGGTAAATCTTTACTGCCTTCAGTTGGCAGGTAAGGATTATCAGTGGGAATTTCTAAAGGAGGAATATGGATGAGTTGGACCTTTGGCAACATTATGATTTTCTGGAGTGACAGGCAGGCTGTATTGCCAGGAGAGAAAATTTGCTTAAAACTAAATAAACATAATTCTAACCAAATCTCTCTCATAGAAGAGATATTTAGCAAATCTTCCCCAAAGCCATTAAGATCACTCTAGAAAACAAATAAGTGATATCACAGCTAGCATTCTGCTAAAATCCTGGGTGGGCCTCCACCTGGGCAGCTCATTACAATAGCCTGCAGCATCTGCACCTGCCTCCATGTCAAGTTTTTTTCTATTTTAAAAGGAGTTGGGAAGAAATCCCAAGCTCTTTACAGAGTTTAGTTACAGCCAGTAGTTCTTCACCCTGACTGCACATCATCACTGGGAGGGTGGGGAGTCTGTAAAAACTAATTAAGTGTGGGCCACACAGTGAATTAAATCAGAATAGCTGAAGAATGGACTAAGAAATCCAGATTTCCTTATAATTCTTCAGTTTATTTTACTATACAGCCAGGTTTAAGAACCACTGAGTTGGGCTAAAGGTAATGAAGTCACTCAACAAGACAGAAGTTGGAAAAAGGTGTCCCTTGGGCTACTGAAAATATAGAATCTGTACTACAAAGTCACACCTAATCTTAAAACTTGTATCATTCTCTTGTACAGATTCTCTTTCAGATCAAACCCTCCAATAGCAACATTTTGTCTAATCCATGCTCTCTTTGTTGGTTAAACTTCTATGCTGCCTCCTAGCAAAAATCTTGACCTAATCAATTCTACTTAAGTTCACTTACTTTGAGGAATATTTCTACTCTTTTCCTTAGTTGGGATTTATGGCTGGGGAATGAGAAGCTTGAGAAACCATACAATGGGCACCTAGATCCTATCCTCCCTGTCCTAGGATTTTCCTAGATGCAAAATTATTCTGTCATGTACTTCAGTTCCAAGTACCCCATGCCTCCTCCCTGACATTACTATTCTCTTACTATTAGTTGGACGTATCCTGGTCTGGTGCTGACTGAACACAATGGTGAGTATCCTCCTAGTTCCTCTTTTATCTCCTCTCCTCCTGTTTTTCATCCTTTCCCTTCTCCTACTTCCTCTCTTACTCTGCCTTTTCTTCCCCTTCTCCTTGTCTCCAAGTACTTGAAAGCCCAGGTAAATTTTAATTATTGTTTTGGATGTAAGGACATCTCTATTTCCAAATTCCATTGACCTGTCATTCATACTCTTATTTTTGTTGCCTGGATCAGATAAGCAAGACAACCTCTTTCCAGAGTTCCAGACAAAAACGAGACACACATTCATCCTGTCACACTCACTGTAGCATGGAGCAGGAACCTGGGGTTTGCCATCTCCCTTGACTTCACTCACAGTGTGAGGCACAGGCCTTTTCTTTGCCCCAGAACTTGATCCAAAGTTAGGAGGATGCAGCAAAGTATCCCAACTCCTCATCTCATGCTTTCGTGTTTCTTTTGACATCTGCTCTCCCCAACTGCAATGACATTATCTGGTGTACTTAGAAAGTAGAAGAACCTGCTAAAAATTGTCTCATCCAAAATATTCCAAAAAAATCACCAACCCTGAAATTAAAATGAAATAAACAAGGGTGGAGAATCTCACATCAATTAATATCAAAATAAAATTGATACTTGAATGATTTATTTATTTTGCAGTGATGAAGACAGAACCCAGAGCCTCCTACATGCTAGGTAAGTACTCCTATTATCTAGGATAACAGATAGTATCATCCTAGGTAAGAATCTAAAATCAACTGTCTCATATCAGAAGTGTTTTTCATCAAGAGGCGATTTTAAAAGGTGTGCTGTTTACGCATTTGACCCTACAAAATTCAATGTTCTACCTTCTCATTCTCTCACAAAAAGCTCCATGCACCTCCTCGACAAGAATGCTTTGAGATGTTTATGAAAATAATGCAGATGTCTGGTTCCCATAACAGAACTTAAGAATTAAGTTGTCTAGGGAACTAAAGGTCAGGGTTTTCAATTTTCCAAATACATCAAGTGATTAAGTCACATTTAAAGTGTAACAACCTCTTCCAAGAAGCCTATTTAGTTGACAACCACCTGGAAGTCAGCTTTAATCCAATCTGAGTAGTCACTGAAAGGAAATAGCCTTATCTGAAGAGAATTTAGTAAATACAACAATCCTGTTTTATTTGTTTATATTTTTGTCTAAAGATTATCCATGTACATCTAAGATATTAGGATATGCATTCTCAATTAAAAGTAGTAGAAGGAATAACTATCAGTGGAATTAAAACTAAAATTATTAAATTACTAAGAATTTTGTCATGCACACTTTTGCAAGAAAATGTCATATATATTTTTTCCTTGCAAATGAAAAAAGACTGATATTCACAGTTTAAGTGTAATATTAAAATATATATTTTAACAAGTATTTAATAATTGAAACTGCTATTTAAATTCAGTTCCAACTTCTCACACATTTCCTATTTATACCATCAAGAGAATGAAATTATCCTTTTCTGAGAGTAGTTTCAGATAAAGTTGAAAAAGAGAAAATCTAAGAAGGGAGGAAAAGAGAGAGTGAGGGAAAGAGGGAGGGATGGAAAATGGAAGAAAAGAAGGAAGAAAGGAAGGAAAGAAGGAAAGGAAAAGGAAGGCCTTTAACAGTTTAATGAATCTATGTATATTGAATATATTAAAATTGAAAATTTGGCTTGCCAGCTCCCATCAGAAAACTTGCTTCCTGCAGGCAGCCAACACAGGCAGGGAGACCCAGCCAGATCTGCCTCTGCTGGCAGAAGAAGGCTTGCTTTCTGTGGGCAGCTATCATGGGCAGGGAGATGCAGCCAGATCTGCCTCTGCTTGCCAGCCACTGCCATCAGAAGCCTTGCTTCCTGCAGACAACCAGCACCCACCCAGAGAATCAGACAAAAGCACACCTGTGTGCCTTCCACCACTGTGGGAGTCCTGGTGTAGACATCCAGGCTGAAAGAAGGAGTTCCACCACTATGCACCCCCTGGACATTGGGGAAGCCACAGTGTAGCTACATGGGTCTGGAGAAGCTTGCTGCATGCTTTTACCTCCCTGGGATCCTGGGGTCAGAGAAACCCAGGTGCCTGTCCCATTCTCCTATGCCACAGAGGGGCAGCCAACATGGAAAGTTCCTGGAACCCCACAACTGACTTGTTGGGAGGAACCCAGGAGAATGTCAAGACAAAGGAGCAAAAGGCAATCTCAGACCTCCAGCCCACACAGAACAAGTCTGGGAAATACAGTGATGGAAGAAAATGGAAGTCACCCACCTGAAATCTGCAAGAGGATAGCAACTGAAGTACAGAAGCAACTTCATGAGACTGTAAAAGTAATCAGATCAAAAATAATGTCTTAGATAAAAGAAAAAATTGCAAATAAGGAAAGAATTACTGAGCATACCTAAAGAAGACATAATTAAATAAAAAGAAGCATAGGAAAACAATGGAAACATTGAATGACAATATAGGAAGGAATTACAATGCACGAAACAGATTCAAAAAGATACCCAGGAAATTAAAATTCAATTGTAAGATGACAAAACCACTTGAAAGAGACTGAAGATAGACTCTCAGACCTTGAAGGCAGGATCATAGCTAGTGATCATGAAAGGAAAGAACTCTTAAAAATAACAAAGAACCAGGAAATAACAATTCAAAGACTGCAAGATGATGCAAAGAAAAATAACTTAAGAGTGATAGGTATTAGCAAAGAAACAAGGATCAACAGAAATGAAATAAAAAGGTTATTTACAGAAGTAAAAGCAGAAAACTTCCCAAATATGGGAAGAAGATCTGGCTGTCATAAGATAAGCAAGGCATACAGAACTCCAACTAGCCATAGCCAAAGTAAATCTATACCCAGACATATAATAATCAAGATCCCAGAAATTCAACACAAGAACAGAATATTAAAAGCTGTTAGAGAAAAGAAACAGATCACCTATAAAGGAAAACCCATCAGAATCATGGCAGACTTGACAACACAAATCATCAAGTCAAGAAGAGTTTGGAGTGAAGTGTTTCAAATTCTGAAAGAAAACAAATTTCAACCCAGATTGATGTAATCTGCAAAACTTTCTTTCAAAATTAATTGGGAACTGAGATACTTCCATGATAAAGAACAACTGATGGAATTCATGACCACAAAACCAACTCTACAGAGAGTGCTGAAGGATACTCTAGAGAGAGATAAAGATGACCTTGGTTCCAGGAACATCAGCAGAGGAGAATCAACAAACAAGACAGGCAGTTATATGAAAGGGAAAAATAGAGGACCAACAGCAGGAGGATAGCATGGCAAGGATGATCTAATGTATGCCCATTGCAACTATTAATGTAGATGGCCTCAATTCAGCAATAAAAAGAAACACAGAGTGAGTAGATCAAGATACAAGATCCATCAATATACTGTATACAAGAAACACATTTAACTCAAAAGGAAATTCATAGACTGAAAAATCAAAGGAGAGAAAACAGTTGTTCCATGTGACAGGAAACCAGAGAAAAGCAAGGGTAATTTGCCTATAAACTGCAGAATGGATAAGAAAGATATCATATTTTCATACAGTGGAAAGCTACCCAGCTATAAAGTAGATAAGCTTGAGTCTCAGGAGATCATTTCACATGGGTGAAACAGTTTGAACTCATATAGGTGAACCCTAGCATAAAATACTGTAAGAGTTATTGGGATCCAAAAAGCACAATAGATTTTATGAAAGTGATAGGGGAGGTAACACTTAGAAAGGGAAGGTGGTAACCACTCTTAATTTCTTATTGTCTTGTTTTGAACTCTTGCATCATTTTCATAATTTTATTAGGTTTGGTTTTGTTCTGTCTTGATTGTTAGATTACTGTGTCTGATTGTATGGGTAGCTATTTTGCAGATAATGGGATGGGATGTATTATGGTAAGCATTGTTGGCTTCCTATTATCTTGTTTTGAAGTCTTACAATGCTTTCATTCTCTTGTTTAGATTGGTTTTGTTTTGTTTGATTTTGATGTGTGTGATGGTATGAACAGCTATTTTGAAGAAAGCAAGACACATTATAGTAGCCATTGTTGATTTCCTGTTGTCCTGTTTTCAAGCCCAGTGTTGCTTGTATTGTTCTGTTCTGATTCACTTTGTTGTGTTTGTTTTTTTTTTGTTTTATTCTTTTTAAAATAAAATTTAAAAAATTCAAAAATTTTAGGTAATTGACTCTTCTTCACTTGATGCACATCTAGAGCATGATTTTACTGGTTTGTTACATTAACAATGTCCCTTGTAGTTAGCTATTCTTGTCTTTTAGAATGAAGATGACCTAGGTTAAGAAACACACACAAAAAAAATCTTCTTAAACCATAAGGCCAAGTATGAAAATTGGCATGTTGAATCCGGTTACAGATTTTTCAACATGACTGCATAACTTTTGCTCTCTGTCCATTTGCACAAATAAGAGGAATAAAGAAGTGTTTCTCAGTTACAGCGTGTATGAAGAGAAAAATTTGTTTCTGTTTCAAAACAGGGTAGCTTGAAAGTATATATTCTATGCTGCAAGATACAGGTCATACATAATTCAATAGAAAAAATGTAGCTAGGGGTTAAATTATATTTAAAAATAGTTCAAAATCTATGAGTCTTACTAGGACTATCTTATCATCATCTTTTAATGCCATTGTTTCTATGCTTGGTTCTCTCATACAGTGATGAAATTCATAATGTATATTCAATCTATTCAAAGAAAAATTCTATCCTGCCCCTTATTTACATGCTATATCTGCACAGAAATTCACTCAGAAATCAAAATGTCTATCAGCAGTCTTTAATACTTCACCTTTATCTTCTGGTTTAGCCCAACCAGAACTTGCTAATATCAATCAATTCTTCCTATGTAGGATACTATAGACTGAAAGTCTATTAGACCAAGTCTCTTTCCAAGTTACCCTTTTATTAGGCATAAGAAAAATATAAGAAATAATTGGATAAAATGATGTTTTTCCTCAGCCCAAAATATACCAGAATTCATACATGCACTTTAATGATTCCCATTCAAAGAAATGGAATAAACTATTATTTACAGAATATTTTATATGCCTCTTTTGGAATTGTATTTAGAGCTACTTGTAAATTCCCATAAGAAAGCTGACATAATATTGAATAGCTACATTATTTAGATCCAAATAATATTTGCCTACCTAGAACTTTCTTTGAAATCACTAAGAATGAAAAGCTTTACCATTGTGGTTACTCAAAAAACTCTGAGGGCAATTCCCAAATCAGATCTGTCCAAAATACTGCATGCAATTTTTCCCAAGCACACAATTGGTAAGTTTTCATCTGGAGAAGAACTGAGTTTAGTTCGAAAGAATATTTCTATTATTCTCCAGTCACCCCAAAATAAAATTAAATAGCAAGAACTTAGTTTTGCTTGAAAGGACAGAGTCAGGTCCAGAATGGCACTGAACAGATCAAGAAAAAGTTGAAGCATGGACAGTGTGCAAGCACTGACACTGATAATGGCATTAGTTGATTATTTATTTTTGAGCCCTTTGTATTTCAGTATGAGATACCTAGAGAGCACTCAATAAATATGCAAATAATTAGTGAGAAAACAGGGAAAGGAAATGACTTTTTGTTAGTCAAAGTTCAAGGCACGCTTACTCTATACACTCAAGCAACTGAAAATGGCGAATGAATGACATTTAACTTTTTGTAATAATTTAAATGGATTAGAATCTATACTGTCACAGAGGGAAACCAATTATCTAACTGAATTTTCTTGTGATCAATCAAGAATGGATAAGACAGTGTGTCATGGAAATTTATATGAGTGAAAACTGAGTCAGGAGTGGTCACTTGGACTGCATTTCAGGGGCTGTAGGAGCACCCGTGCCATGGGAGGACCTGGAATTTGGTTCCAGCAGAACTGGGTCTTCAGCAGTTCTGCTGCTTACTTCCAATGCCTTTGGAGTCTTCACCTACAGGATACATGACTAAAACACAATCTCTTCAGTTAGGATGTGGAGAAGATAAAAAAAGGTATTTCAGTAGGTTACTAGGATGTAAAATTAGGTACTGGCACCACCACACAATCAATGCTCCAAAAGATTATTTCACTCACGGGCAGGAGTATGTGGCCTAAAACCCACACTGGAAGTTACTTTTATCTTCACTCTTGTTCTATCAGTGGTGGCTATGAGAGAACTGATGGTTGAAATTAGAAAAAAAGATAAGTTCTTTCTAAAAAACATGAATTTATCCCTTATAGTTCAATATTCTTTACATAGGCCTTTGTATCCTTTATGCTGCTAAAACAAGATCAATAGAGGATATTAATGAAAGAAAACCTGGATCTCCATCCTTGAGAAATATCTCTATTATTCCCTCCCTCCTATCATTCACATTTGTATTCAAATTTTTTCCCCACAAGATTTTAATACTCTGTCTGCAAGTATATGGGGTATCTCTCTGTCTCCTGAGCCCACTTTTATTTTCTTCACAATTCCTATCTGACTGGCATTAGAGTACATTTATTTTCTATCACACTTAATAGAGAGATACAGTAGCCATTAAATTTTTTGCTTATAGAATAAATAAAATTATTAAAACACAAATGAAACTCAAATAATTATGGAAGATTATTCAAGAAACACAGATGGTGTTGAAATAATATCTTTATGTTTTCAGTGAGTGGCAGAATACTGGAGACTGTGTAACCGATAAATGATAAAGATTTTTTACTTCGAGTCTGGAGGCTTCGAAGTTCAAGATTGAGAAGGCCCACATCTGGCAGTGATCTTCTTGCTGCATCATCCCATACTAGAAAGCAAAAGGGCAAGATACTGTGTATGTGTTTGTGTTCATGTATAAATCCATTTTTCCTTTAGCAACCCATACCCACTCCTACTATAACAGCATTAATCTATTTAGAACAGAACCCTAATGTCCTAATCATCTCTTTAAGGCCCTACCTTCAACACTCTGACATTGGGTATTAAGTTTCCAACACATGAAACTTGGAGGACACAACCATATAATGAGGAAGCATAAATAAGAAAATCTATCAGATTAGCAGAAAGGAAATCCAAATGTGTTCATGCCATACCACTGATTAGTTGAATACTTAAGGGAAAGTTCCTCTTGAGTTTTATTCCATAACAAGAAAAATGAAGGATCAGACAATACCTCAGATGCCTTTTATTGCTGTCATTTTCTTATATTGGGACTCTGTAATGAGAATAAAGACAAAGGCTATGCATGACACAGAGTATCAAATATATTTGCCCACTGGAGCTCTTCCTGCATAGCTACACTTTGATGTATTGTTTTCCAAAGGAAAAAAATACTTCTGAGTAACAAAACTCTCCTTTGAGCCCAGTTACAGTGTAGAATACCAGGGTTAGCTACATCACCTTCTTGCTACACTATTTCTGTAAGATATAGTCTCTTGCAAATATAAACTGGACCCAGCCTCCAGAGCTCATGCTGTCCTTTCTTGTCCTTTCAGAACCCATGAAACCAGCGAGGGCAGGTTAAATGTACAATGTATCCAGCCTAGATTTCAGAGTAGTTTCTTTTTTCTTTTTTCAGGTTTTCCTGTATTTTACGATCAGAATATTCATTACACACTCTCAAATGGCTTCATTAACTCTCTGTCACCTTCCAGAAGCTTCTCATCTCCTCTGCTTACCAAGTTCATTTTTATATGTGTGCTCTGGGCTCTGCAATTGGAACCAAATGTGTTTCATTTGTTTCTAACTAAAATGCATGCGTCTTCCTGTGGCTCTTTGTCACTTCTTAATATCAGCTCATTTCATTCCTTCATCACCTTCTGTCTTCTACAGTCACCTTCCTCCACTTTAATTTCTCTCCCACAGCACTCACTGATTAGCTGATGAGGCTTCAGGTTTCATTGGCTGGGTATAACTTACTCATTCCACAGCTGCCTGCTACAGAATTACTCTTGATCAGAGCAGTTGTGCACTCAACGAGCCACAGACAGCCCAAGACTTCAGCAGGCAGTCAACAGCTCGTGCCTGCTGTCAAATTAATGCAGCTTGAACAAGTGCTGTGAAACAAGTATTTCCTTTCATGGTGTTATTCCAGTAGACATGTAACACTCCGTATTCCAGTCTTTTTTACTTTTCCTGTAGGACATTTGATGAGTGTAGGGTAAAATTTCTTAGCACTGCATAAAGTTTTTTGCAGACAACTTTCTTATCATTTCTAAATTGTGTCCCCAAAAGACTAAAAGCCCTTTTAAGAGCTTCGCAAAATAGAGCCTATGGGCAGGGGATAGAGAAGCTGGACAGAACCTAAGGAAATCTACTAGCCTAGAACTTGGTCTGTCAGATAAAGAAACCAAGAGTCATAAAGTCAGGCTTACTGAGCCAAGGATATTACTTAAACCAGTACCTGAACTATTTCCAGAACCTACATAAAGAATTAACATGTTTCATAGTTGATCTGAGATAGTAAAGAAATAGAAAAGGGCTTTAAATTTATATTGCAAATTGAGATGAAGCCTGCAGAGTTGTAGGCTTTTAGTTAACACAAACAGAATGCTTCAAAGTTATGAGTAAAAAAAGAAAGAAGACTTGTGGTGTCAGGACTGTTGAGTAGGGTGAGATTCTAGTGGGAACTATGGTTAATATCTCACCTAAATTCAGGTAGGACCCAGTGCCCAGCAGTGCTAATAGTAATGTGAAGGGGATTGCTGGGGCTTCTGAGGATCATTTGATTCAGAGTTCTCATCTTCTCATCCTTGAACTTTATTTAATCTAAATAATATAAAATATATAAATACACACATTAACATATACGTGTTGAATTTACATCCTGAGACTATGCAATTCTCTTTTTCAACTTGTCTTTTTCATGAAGCAGTATACAATCATTTTCTTATCATGTGATGTACATATAACTATTCTTTTTAAATGTTGGATGCTATTTTGGTGTTTAATAGAACTAATAAACAGTATTTATTTTAGTCACTTTTTAATGATATTAACAATGCATGGTTTTTTAAACAGAAATGATTTGAGCAAAAAAACATGTAAGAATCTTTCTCTTAATCTTGTTTATACTTCCAGGATTAACTCTGCCAAGATTATTTCTGATTATTCTATCTTTCACTATTATGACTTTCAATAAAATACTCAGCTATATATGTAGGATTTACCAATTTCAGAGTATCTGCTGACATTCTGTCATCAAAGTTGAGATACTTAGTCTGGTTAATCTTCCTTCTCTACCTCTCCTCTGCTCAATACACTCCTCACTTCAGTGTTATTATATTTACATTTTTTATTATTATAATACTTGTACTTTCTTGTGAGACAAAATTTAGTCTCATACTTAACATTTAGGACACAGATAAAACTCATAAAACAAACCAAAAAATCAGCCTTTTCATTATCATGATTTTGTAATATTGTACAAAATTTGTTGGTTTAAGGAAAATTTTCTAAATGCTTCTATCCATAGGGTACCATATTTTCTATCTTATCTGTTTCACTTCCTTAGGAACATAATAAACTGCCACCACATCTAGTGCCTAATGTGATTTTTTTTCCGGGATCAATCTTTCTTTTCTTTTTCCTGCAGCATGTGCTAAAGTATAAGTCTTAGTTACTTCCTTATTGCTAGGTCAAAATACTCAATATCCACAAGTTAAAGGGGAAAAGGTTTATATAGCTCACAGTTTATAGAGGTTTCAGTCCATAAGTTGCTGGCTCCCAAGCAGGGTGGCATCGCAGAGAGGCATCGCAGAAGAAAAGCAGTTTGTGGCAGGCAGAAGTTAGTAAAGCAAGCAAAGGACGAGATGAACCTCTTTGTGTACCTTGTATTGTGTCCAGGCTTCCAGGACTAGGGAAGTGCCAAATCAATCAGTGGACTCATTTAGTAATCAACCACTCTTAATCCTCACA
>RJWT010022197.1:0-17280 GCA_004365215.1 Cuniculus paca
CTGTACCTGCATTCTGTCATGGCAACACATCTGCATCTAAGGCCTCAGGGGGCCCACATGATGCTGCTCCTGGAAAATCCTGAGGCCTGCCCTTTTTCTCTTCTTCTTTTTTCATGAGCACCTCTTAAAGACCATTTCCTCCTCTTTCCATCTTTTCC
This sequence comes from Cuniculus paca, assembly GCA_004365215.1. Taxonomy (NCBI): domain Eukaryota; kingdom Metazoa; phylum Chordata; class Mammalia; order Rodentia; family Cuniculidae; genus Cuniculus; species Cuniculus paca. The sequence goes on from RJWT010022197.1 coordinate 159, forward strand.
TTCTCTTCCTTTCCATCCCCTTTCTTCCTCTTCCTACCTCCCTTCTCATTTACTTCCCTTTTCTATTCCTTCCTTTATCTTTCTTTCTGTCACTGTTCTCTTTTTCCTTTCTTCATCCTCCAACCTCTCTCCATCCCACTCATGCACAAAGCTTGCTTTGTGCTGTTTGGGCATAAGGGTGCCAGGCACAACTCACATCACAGAAAAAGTCCATTGAATGTCCTCCCTCGAAGAACCTCAGCCACAGAGCTGGTAACTGACACTCTTTCTGGCACCAGGCTACAGACCTCTATCCTGGGACTCTGAGCCTCTTCAGCTCCCCTGAGCTGGAGTCTCCTCAACCTCCAACTGATCCCATGGGTGCTAGGATAGAAGGATTAGGAAATCTTTGCCCCAGGCATCTTGGACCTGGCAGTCTTCATCTTGCCCTGGGTGAACATTTTGTCCCATGAATTCCTCCTCCTGTTAAGACCATCCCTAGTTTTCCTTGTATACTAGATGAATTTTTATGGCTGGCCTCCTCCCTGACCAACAGGGCTCTTCTCCAGGGGGAAGGAGTCCTGACTTCTTTCTTGCTCTTCAAGCTTTTGTTTAAAAGACTAGCAACATGGAGCTACAGTGTTTTAGGATGCCTGAGTTCAGACATCGTGACTGCCTGATCCTTTTGAAGTCCTGCCTTGCCTGAGCAGGTCCCCTTAACAGCTTTACCCATTCAAATTCTACATGGGAACCTTATTCATTTTCTGTATAGTGAGGCTACAACCTGTCCCTTGTTCTTTCTTCCACTGGCTCTTTCCCAAGCCCCCACAATGCATGGGCTCTGTCAGAGCCGCCTTTCTCTTATGGAGGCCTGGCTGTCAGACTTAGGGGTACCTTGTGGGTCACTGGGTCTGCAGGAGGCTGAGGGCAGGGGGCAGAGTAGATGGGAGGAGAAATCAGGAACTCCTGGTCCAATTGAGGCGTCTAAATCACCAGGCTGCTGTGAAGGCTTTTAAATGTTTTGACAATCCCAATCCATCAGAGCCTCTAATTGGGTTTTGACTGAGTTGTTCTATATGTAAATACCAGTTACTGGTGAGGTTGTTTATAGCCAAACTGTTTGTTTATGCAAATTGTGTTCCAAGATCACAGCATTTTCATTGCAGGATGAAAACATTCCTTTTATTTAATGCCAAAATTGCTTCTTTCTTGGGCTGGGGTTTATTTTCCTTTTTGACTTTTAAATACAGCAAAGCAATTTGGTAAGTTAGTGGAGAGGTGATACCCAGCAATGGAGGCCACAAAGCCTCCTTCTGGGTTGGGGTGAGCATTGAAAATCGTTGTTTGGGTTCCACAGATTTCCACGGGCTAAGTTCATCTTCCTTTCTCAAACAGAGCCTCCTTGCATAATGGGAATCTCCTTTTTCTTGAAGCAATCTTTTCCATGTTTAGTTAGCTCTGACTCTTGTAAAAAGTCTTTCCTCCCAATGATTAAGAATGTGGACCCAGTACTCCAGCTGAAATCTTCCAGGATGATCTGATCCTTCTTCTATCCCTGGGTGATGGTAATACCTCTTATTTCTTTCCAAAAGAATCTCTTTACATTCCAGAATAAACTTTCGGGTCTTATCTTTCTCACTCATCTCTTCCTTTCATCCTCAAGATAATATCCTCCATTTTTGAATACCTTGTGTTATGCTCCATGATCAGCACTGCATCTCCCATGCCTTTCCAGGTTCTTTGATTCCTAAAGCCAAGATCTACTGAACTACTTCCAGGGATTTAGCTCTGACCTGCCAAATGGTGCTAAGGAAAAAAATAGTGTTTCAGGTTGGTCTTATAATGCACTGTTCATCTTCATATTTATCAAATGCACTGAGCCAAACCCTGGCAATAGAGCTGTAATCAACACAGACAGGCCTGCCCCTGTGTGGTTGATTTTCTAGTGGAGTTTGCCCACAAACCCTTGTTCCTAGTTCCAGTTGAAGATACCTGCTTCAGGAGGTTCACAGTCAGCATGTGGTCAAACCTTATCAAATGCTCTGCTCTCATTGGTCCTCCATCTTAGCAAATTGCTACAGTTGAAATGGGGCTGACACCCCATTTCATGTGCTGGAAACTTGGTCTTTGGGGTGCCTATCTTGACAGGTGGTAGAACTGTAGGAGGTGGGGTTTAGCAGAAGGTGACTAGATCACAGGAGCACCACCCTTGGAAGAGACTAATGTAGTGTTTATACAGGACGAAGCTAGTCTCCTCAAAGGCAGGTTGATATGGAAAGGGCAAGCCTGCTGCCTCCTTGTTCTCTTGCTTCCTGTCTTGCCATGTGACCTCTACTTCTCCTCATGGTAGCATTACCATAGGGCACTCACCAAAGCCCAGGAGATGCCAGCGCCATGCTCTTGGACCTCTAGAACTGTGAGATAAATGTGCTTACTTTCTTTACAAATTTCCCAGCTTCAGCTGCTTTGTTATAGCAACATAAAACAAAGACACAAGGTAACCATTTCTCTGGTCTACAAAGGAAATTTTGCTCATTGGGGAAAAATTCCTTCATCTTCCTGTTCTTTCCCATCACAGTCCACATCTTCCTCCTTCCTCCTTCTTTCTCGTGTCAGAGGAAGAGTACATTTGGTGAATCCAGCTGTATCCTTCTGGACACTGGCTGCTGCTTTCCATGCAGGGATGCTTTTCATGCCTCCTATCATTTTTTTCTGTCTCTTTGCTGTCTGTTGCACCATCTCCACATACGCAAGACACTCACCTAACTTGGAATAATGATCCTATATCCATGCCACACATTCTTTCTGCTTAGAGGCTCTTAAATTCCATCATCAGTATCAGCATGAAATTTTCAAAGCAGATGCCTAGGTCACATCTCTGAGCAATTAAAACAGTGTGTGGTTGCGGAAAGCCCAAGAATCAATCAGTTTTGTTAAGCTTTCTCAGACAATTCTGTAACCAGCCATAATAGAAAATTCCTGCTCCTGTTTCATTGCTTCCCTTCTCACCACAGAAAATGTTTTTAAAATTAGTCTATTTCTCCATCTTCCCACTGATTCTCAGTCCACTGCCATCCAGTGCTTCTTTTGGTGGCCTCCAGGTCCCAGGATACCCATTTAGGATGGTTCTCCTGCAGTGTTCCTTCTCAGTCTTTCAGATGGGCCCTTCTGCAACTACTTTTTAGATATGAGGGTTCTCAGTACCTCATTCTTTCTTCTCCCTGGGTGAGCTAATCTAGCATTTCCATTTCTATAGTGATGGCTTCCCGAGTTCCATTTCTAGTCTGACTTTTTCCAAGTTTCAGATTTGTGTCTTCAACCACCTGTTGAACATTTCATGTGCTTTCTCTCCAAACTAGATTCCTTTCATTCACACCCATGCCCTTACATGGCACCAAGAGGGTACCCAATCCTAAAATTGAGGAGCCATGAGTTTATCTCTCTATCTCCTCAGGTGCAATTTGACTGTTGGGTTCTGTAAATTTTAGAGCTTTAATACTTATTCAGTTTCTTTGCTTCTCCCAAACTTTCATCGTCAGTATCTTAGGCTTTATCTAAGATAAGATAAGTGTTTATCTCTTGGATTGCTTTCTCTTTTTTCTTTTTTGCTGCACCAGGGATTGAACTCATGACCTTGCACTTGCCAGGCAGGCACTTAGGCTGCTGAGCTAGATCCCTGGCCCCTTGGATTGCTTTCTTTGTCCCATCTGTAATGACACTTCCTCTAAAACATTCTTCATGCTGTCACCACCATGATCCATCTGTATTGTGAATTTGACCATAGCTTTACTCCTTAAATCCACCTCTCAATGACTCTGTGAAGCATAAATTTAAAAAAAAAAACCAAACTCCTTAAACTATATATGTTTGTGACAACTGGAAAGTTCTATAATAACTGGATTGTTCTATGAGTTGCCAATTGAAAAGAATATAGGACGAGTGCTCTTGGAGGCAAATATAACATTGTCTAACCAGAGATAGCTAACTGGAGAATGAGGATATATTACTTCCAGGTGGAGGAGAATCATCCCTGACCTTCAAAACTTGTGACTTGATCTCCAACTCCTGTGAAGAAACTTTAATCTCCAACAATTTTTTGAGATGATTGTTGTTATGGTTTGTGTCTAAATGTCTCCCCAAAACGTCATGGGGTCATAGGATTTTTTCAGAGGTGGCCAAGTCTAGAGTGTGTGATGCTGGGTTTAAGAGTATGAGTGCTCCACTTGACCTGCATACAATACAAGGGACAGAAAAAGGTTTGGTTTCCGCTGCCTTTTTGTTTTTGTTATTGCTATGGTTGATACATGTGTCAACTTGAGAAGTTTAGAAGTTTAACTGACAGACTCAGCAGGGAGCCAGGGCTCTTACTTTGTAAATATCCTCATCCTGTGCAAAGGAGGGCAAGGACATTTTGTGAGTGTTACACCCACCCCGAAGGTTGGGAGGGTGGCTGGTGTACAATATAAGGGAGAAGAGGCTTGGGCTTTTGCCCTCTTTTGCTCTGGCTGCTGCCTTGAAGTGTTGCCCCAGTGCATGCCACCCTACCTTGGAGCCAGCTGATTATGGACTGAAATCTCCAGAAACTGTAAGCTAAATAAACCTTTCCTTGCTTCACATTGGGTGTCAGGTGTTTTGTCCCAGCAATGAGAAAAAGTAACCAAGACAGTTATCTTGTGGGTACCATGAGCTGTTCTTCTTTATGGTGCCCCTCTGCCAAGCCACTCTGCCTTGGAGCCAGCTGATTATAGACTAAAATCTTTACAAACTGTGAGCCAAATAAACTTTTCCTCCATTAACTTCGGGTGTCAGGTGTTTTGTCTTAACAATGAGAAAAGTAACTAAGACAATTGTCTCTATAGCTTTGGTTTATTCTCCTCTGTTCCTTTCCAAGTAGGGTGGAGATGCTGGTTGTGTGTGTATCTGTCCATCAGTTACCAGCAATGGGTAATGGATAATGATACCCTTGGGATTATGGGTAATGATAGCCTTGGGTGTCTCCCTCAAGGATTGCTGAATCCAAAGCAGTTTCTCTAGTGTTACCCTCTTTTCTACCCCCAGCAGCTCTGCGCTTAATTTCTGCTCAAAATCTACCCCTAAAACCTGATGTCTGCTTTTGCCTGTCTCTTCAGTCTCATTTTCTATTATTCCCTGCCTCGTCACATGCATATATCACCACATACATATAGCCCTACCTCTAGTCACACACATATATCATGAGCACCTTCATCTCCTTGCATTGTCCATACTGTTTCTCATGCCTAGAGCCTAGATATTTCCCAGTTAGCCTCCAGTATTCATTCAGAATTTAGGTGAGTATTAGTGCACCTTAGCTCATCTTCCAATGGGAAGTCCTATGTAGGTAAGAACCAAATCTATTCATTTCTGATTCTAGTCTAGGGCTTAGTACAAACCAAGCAAATCTTTGGCATCAATACATACTTGTAAAATGAATAGTTGAATGAGCAAATATACAAATGAATGAAAGTGTCACGTGAGCTCATTTAAAGCAGTCAGGGCTTCAGTTTTTTCAGTCAAGGTGAGCTAATTCTAAACATTCCTCCTTGGGATGTAGCAAGAATGCCCCACTGGGAATGATCATCTCACTTTGATCTCTTATTGTGTGCTGATGTTGTCTTGTTTATTTATGTGTTTTCATAATAACACATAACTGAACAAGCTAGCATGTCAATGCTACCATCAGACATCTTGTGGACAATCATATCTGTAAGGTCCGGTTCAGTGTCTAACACACTATGGATGGTTCACACATGTTTGTCGAATGAATAAATGGCTTTGCTTTGAAAGTGGGCAGCTTGCAGAGGGTCTTCAATACTGATCAGACTTTAAAAATGAGGCAATAGGGAAAAAGAAAGCTCTTGTTACTACTGTAGTGGTTGAGATGTGGTTAGGGCATTGTAAAGTTTAGTGTGTGGGTTTCTCTCATCAGGTGCTCATGGCCTTCTGTGGTGCTGAGAGAAGAAAGTACAAATAACAATTGTAAAAACCAATAATTGAGTGTTACTTTGGGCTGGGCACTGCTCTAATGCCTTATTGAATTGATCACTGATTCTTTGTTTTGCCCCACTGGATGAATAGCATTTTGCATTTTACAGATGGAGAAGCAGATACATAAGCATGAAAATCACCTACCTAAGGTCACAGAGACAGAGAAATGTAAACATAGACTTCAGTTCCTGTGCTTTTCACCAACATGGCCTTTGACAAATGCTATATTGTTCTCCTTCTCCTGTGAGAAGAGAACACTCCCAACTTTCTCTTCTCGGTTTGTTCTACTGACCTCCCCATGACTCAGCCAGTCACCTTATTCTCCCTTTGTGTTTGAGTTCATCAAGTTTATTCTTGTCTCAGTTTTTTTTTAAATACTATTCATAATGTTTGAACTTAAAACATGTGAGGGTGTTTACACCCTTAAGAGATGTCACACGGGAATCTGGATATTCAGGTTAACTTTATTAAACAAATTACAAGATATAGCAACACAGACCTTGCATTCCCTATGTGACAGTTGACTGATGCTGATTCTTGTCTGGACCACTTTTGATGACGGAAATTCGTCCACCCACCAATAGGGAGTATCTACCCCTCCCTATTGCATCTACCTGGTCTCCTTTTCTGGTTCGTTACTTGCTTGACCTCTGCAGGCATTTGAAGTTGTGAGTCCTACTCACATCTGGTTCATTCTGTGGTGGTCAGAATTGGATTCAAGGTACAGACAACCCTTTCTGCAAAGTACTTGTTTTACATAGGACCTCTCCATCATTTTTATGTCCCTTGGGGGCTCAGAACTAACTCATTACAGTGTTAAAAATTCAGATTCTGATTAAGTGGGACAGGAGTGGAATCTGAGATCCCACATTTCTAACCAGTTCCCAAGTGGTATCAATACAGTCAAAACAGCAAAGATTAATAGAAATGAGGTACTCATTGTCTTTAAAATACAATTCAAAAAAATTTTTTTTTGGTAAAGCCTTGCCATTTATTTCTCTGTCTTTTATTATTATATGTATTTTAATAAAATATCGTAACAGCAGATACTCAGAAGTCCCAGAATGCTGCCAAGTCCACAGAGATTACTTAGAGTAGCGGAGAAGGAGTGGAGGCTCAGACAAGAAACATGGAGTTCTCAGGCTCACACAGGTAGTCAGTTGCAGACCAGGCCTCGGACCAGGTTCTACAATTCTTTTCCCACACATCTGTTCAGCAGACTACAAATTGTGGAATCACAGAGAAAGCTGTGAGCAGCGATTCTGCCCCTGGAGTGAGTACAAAATCATTAATATTGTATGGCTATTCCCAGGAGCCCAGCCTCTATTCATCAGAGAGCCACAATTATGTTTGCTTTTGGGGCTGGGGGCAAACTGCCTAGCACACTCGTTAAAAAGTTATATTTCAAAGCCGGACTAAAGCTTTGGGCCGTTTATAATCTACTAAATATTTAAGAGTGTATGTCTTAAGGCATCTGAAAATTACAGGGATATTTCACGGTCTCATTTTGGTGCATATATCTGGCTTGGTTAGACACAGTCCCTGCTCTGTTGCTTGGGAAAAGTCAGGTATAAATAAAAGGTTACAAAATCCGATGATTTTTATGCTGAGCAGTGAAGGGTGGTGCTGGGTGGGAATAGAGGAGAGCACAAGTGTGGGTGGTCCTCAAGGAGAAACACAGAAGAGCCAGGGGCTGGCCTGAGACCAGAGACAAAGACAATGAGCAGCTGCTCCAGGAGGAGCTGGGACAGATCCAGGATTGATGGGGCACAGAAACTGCAGGAATCTTGTTAAGTCTCAGAGAAACTAGCTTGCATTTCTCTTTTTCTTTGCTTTGTACAAATGTTCTTAATTTACATAATATACTTAGTTAAAAAAAAAAGAGAACCAATGAAGCAATGTAAAACAAAAAAAGTCCCACACAATAAAAGAAAAAAAATACAGAGACAATAATTCTCCCCAGTGCCTCACCTTCATCCTCCCAGTGTATGACACGGCAATAGCTCTGTTCCCAGAGGCAACAGCCGTGTCTGGTTTTTTATGTACCTTTCAAAATATATTACACATACACATTTATTTTTCCATTGATAGAAGAATACTATAAACTCCATTCTACACTGTTTGCATGTATAACAGTATGTCATGTATCTTGAAAATCATTTCATATCAGTACATAGTGATTTCCTTTATTATTTTAACACCTGCATTATATTCTATTAAAACAGCACAGTAATTTATTCAATCTTCCTTCATGGATGGATGATTATGTTATTTCCAGTTTGTTGTGGCCACAAATGATTTTGCAAAGAATATCCTTGGATATTCTCTTTCTTATGCATGAAGATACCTGCAGGATGATGCTGGGAAGGGAAATGACTGTACAGTGTGTGTGTGCATCGTCCGCTGTGACAGGTATTGCCAAAATCGTCCCCGAGGGAGACTGTATACATTTATAGTGTAACCAGAAATTGGAGATGTTGAATTTTTTTCACATCCTTAGACTCCATTGCCAAATATTTTAAGGGCTTTACAAAAGCTAAGGTACACTTTACAAACGATAATATGTGCAGACCTTAAACACAGAATTCAGTGAGGTTTCATAAGCATGTAAATCCTTGTAACGTACATCCCAATCAAGATAGCCATTCCAGCACATCAGAAGGTTTTCCCTTCCCCTTCTTCAATCAATTTTGGTCTGACATCCAAGAAATAGCTGCTGTTCTGATTTTTATCACCATAGATTTTGCCTTTGAGTTTCACATTCATAAAATCACCCAGTGCATACTACCTGGTGTCTGTGAAATTCATGCTATCATCTCTAGTCCCTTTTCATTGCTGACTAGCATACCATTGTGTGAATATACCAATACTTGTTTGTTTATTTTCTTCTTGATGAATATTTTGTTTGTTTGTGGGTTAGGTGAAGGTGTCAACATTCTTCAGCAACTCCTTGTGTGTGTATAAGTTTCCATTTATCCTGGATACATGACCAGGAGTAAGACTGCTGGATCATAGGGCTAGTGTGAATTGAACTGTAGAAGAGAATGGCAAACTGTTTTTCAATATAACTGTACCATTTTACACTCCTTGAACTTTTAGTGTTCTTAACCTTAAAATTTTGATCATTCCATTGGGTGTGAGGTTTTATCTCATTATTCTAACAAGTAATGTACTTACATGAGTTTTAATGTGAACGTTTCTGATGATTTATAATACTTTTATTGTGTTTATGGCCCAATTATATATCTTCTTGTAAAATGTAGAAATATTTTTCCAAGTTTTACTTGGTTGTTAATACTTTATTATTGGTTCATCGGAGTTCTTTACACATTGTGGATACTAATCCCGTAAAATACATTTTTCTCTTAGTCTGTGATTTTTCCTATTTTTTAACTGACGTGTTGAACAGCATTTTAAAATGCTGATACATTCTGATTTATTTTCTTCTGTGATTAATGCTTTTTTTGGTCCTAAAAACTCTTTACCAAAGTTTTAAAATTATGTTCCTGTGTTTTCTTTTGAAGATTCATAGTTTTAACTTTTAAGTATATGGACATAGTCTATAATTGAATTTTTATATTTAGTTTGTATTTTATGATTTTGTCAAACTTTCATATCAGTTTTTATATATATAATTGAATTTTTATATTTAGTTTGTATTTTATGATTTTGTCAAACTTTTATATCAGTTCTAGTAGTTTTGGAGGACATATTTATTTGGATTTTCTACATATGCAATCATGTAATCTTTGAATAAAGAGTGTTAATTCTTTTATTCTAACACTTATAACTTTTATGAGACTTTGCATAAGGATGACTAAAAGTGGTATAAGTGGAAATTCTTGTTTGTTTTCCAATCTTATGGGGGATTCCTTAACAATTATTGACAAAATTTAGTCTTTGCCAGTATCGCATTTTTGTAAATTAATTTAAGAAAACACTAAATGAAATTTAGCACATTTTCATATATTTGAAAACTATTTAGATTTATTTTATGTGAGTGTCCCTCATGAGTTTATTAATTTTCCTACTCAACTCTTCAACAATTTTAGTTAAATTTAAAGCAGACTTATCTGTGGTTTCTCTCTCTCTCTCTCTCTCTCTCTCTCTCTCTCTCTCTTTCTCTGTGTTCTCTCTCCTCTCTCTCCCCCTCTTCCTCTCTCTCTCTCTCTTTCTCTCTCGCTGTTATTATGAGAAGTCATTTTATACTGTAGTGGTTTCCCGGAAGGCATTAGTCTGTACTGAAAACAGTTCTGAAGTCTGCCTAATCAGTTACTGATCCTTGTCCCTATCTTTGAAATTACAGTGTGTCACGCATTAAGGGGAATGCTTTGCATGTTATATAACTCCAGAGGCAGAATCTTGTAGTGAGGCATTTGCTCTAGTGTTGGACCTGATCATGTTTTCTTTTAAGTTTTTAAGGCTATTTTAATATGCAGCCAGGGCTGAGAACTATTGACCTGGAATATTAATTCTACTGTTTTTCAATAATCATCTTTTGTACCTCATTGCATGCACAGTCCAGTGCTAGGCTAAAGAGTAAGATAAGATGTCTTCATTCACTCAACTATTATGACGTAGTCCCTGTGATATGCTTGGCCTGTGGTGTGCTCACTGGGAACAGGATCAATGATAGACTCTGCCTTCTTTATCACATGCTGCCTGTATTATTCACTTTCCTATCCCTTGGATAAAATACCCAACACTGGCAATTCAAAGGAAGAAGGCTTATTTTGGCTCAGAGTTTCAGTGAATTCATCCATGGTCATCAGACTTTAAGGCAGAAACAGCATAGTGTTTCCTGTGAGGAAAACTACTCACAGCATGGTGGATACAAGCAGAGAAAAGAGGAGCTGAGAACAAGAATACACCTAGGTCACACTCCCAGTGACCTCTCTCGTCTGACCAGGCCCTACTCTGAACTGCACAGTCAGGGGTGAACTCACCAGTAGATTAATCTACTGGTGAGTATAACAACCTCACGATCCAATCACCCTTCAAAAGTTCCACCTCTGAAAACAGGAATTCAAAAATATGTTTTAGATCTAAACCACTCTGGTCAAAAACTCATACTGCTCAGGGGCAGTCATGCATTCCAGTGTATTTCTATTTTCCCTTCTTTTGTGATAACAGACAAATATTAATGATTTACTTGCTACACTGATGTGGGCAAGACTGAAACTTCTAGGATACTTCTCCATTTTCTAGTTTATAAGATAGAGGAATATCAGTTGGGAATTGGTTAAGAAGACAGAATTTTACTAGCTATTTCGAAGGGAGAGGATTGACTTGGCTCACAGTTTTAGTGGGTTCAGCTCATGGTTGGTTGGCTCCAAGGCAGAAAAATTATGGTAAAAGGACATGGTGGAGCAAAGCTGCTCACCCCATGGTAGCCAAGAGGTGGAGAGAGGGAAAGAAGGAGTAGGGACAAGGTTACACTCTTTTAGGCTTCACCCCCAGTGGCCCCACCTCTTCCAACCAAGGCCCACTTCATAATAGCACATTCAGTTACCAACTCATCAAGGCATGAGTACAGCACTTTTATGATCCAACCAACTTCTGAAAGCCCCACCTCTGAATGTGAGACTTTTGGGGGATATTTTAGATCTAAACCATCACATACAGGAAATTTAAAAAGCCAAAATGATATGATGAGTGCATTATTCATACCTGTCTGTGTGCCCTTGCTGTGGGTAGGCAGCAGGAGAGGGACCACCAAAGAAACAAAGGCCTTAGGCATTTCCCGTTCTGAAACTGAGGTGTAGTCCCTGGGCATATCCTTCAGTTTATTGGTGATATTATCATTTGCCTACGAGTCTGTTTTCCCAGCAAACTGGGAGTCCATCTCTATATGTCTAGCCCTTAGACTAATATGTCAGAGGAGCAAGCATTGATATATATTAGTTGGATGACAAAGTGAGTGAAATGGGATTAAGCTTATCTGCTCCAGTCTTTTCAAATAGACCACCTGAGTTCCTAAGTACTTGTGACACTTGCCCAAGGACACACTTGCAGAGACAAGGCTCTCAGCTCCTGTCTTTCTAATACCCAGGACCCCTCACATGTAAAGAGAGCTCCAGGCCATTTTTATTTTTAAGGATACTGTGATTTTTTTTTGTAAGGAAAGAAATGCTCCAGAGAGAGAACGCCAAAGTTGTTTCATATTTAAAATGTTTATGCTTAATGAAGTAATGCTTTTAATAGGCAAAAGTGCAGTAAAATATAATTGTACAATCCATAAGATTATTACAGGATTTTATTTAAAAATCAAGGCATGGTTGTGTCACAGATGCATGGTGTGGCACTGAGATTCATATTAGAAGCCTGTGAGTGAATGATTTCTCCTTTCAGTCTTGCCAGCGTGTGCCTGGGACCGTACCCACAACCTCACTTGGAGAGAGCATTTGTGCCTAAGCTGGAGGCTCTTTGGGATCCTAAAGTTGGATCATTCAACCCCCTCACCTACCTGCACCTCAACAAGATACCTGCTGCACTTGGTGACAGTCACCACATTTGGCTGGCCCAACCAGCACAAGAATTTAGACCCTGGGCTTCACACTCCTCCGTACATGGACTGTTTTGATAGCATCTAAGTGTGCTAACCTCTGCCCTTTGTAGGGCCATCTAGCTTATGTGCCTCTGCATAAATGAGAAAAAGATGATCCTTCTGTATGGATGAAATAGAAAACGGTACTCTGTTGAAAAGCATTTTGCCCTCTGGGTAGTTAGATTTGAGAAAACCTGCTTTACTCAAGGCAGATAGTATTCCATGTTAAAACACATGGCTTGGTGGGAAGAGCTCAGCCCAGAATTTCAGCCCCTACTCATCCTATTTCAACCAGAAATATGGTGCAGTACACAACTTGTACAACCATACAGGGCATCTGCAACCCATTTGCATCAGATGTTTTCCCAGTGTCTGCCTGCCTGTACCCACCAAGTGCTATTCCCAATTCCTCTACCTTTTCCAAAATGCCCCTTGGGCTGTCCTTGATGGTGGTGGTGGGAGAACGATGTGTTTACTGCTTGATGTTTGAGAAAGATCTGATGTTTAAAGAGGTCCTAAGTCTTCCTGCAGCTGGGCTACACACTAATCACTGCTGTTCCTGGGGCTGGCGGCTGGCATTGCTCTAAGTAGCCGGCTGTTGCGGCCTCGCATTCATATTCCTGTTGTCAGCATTAATAAGGTACAATTGCCTGGGGCCTTGTTACCCACCAATTAAACTTTGGATTTTATTGTGCAACCTCGAGGATGCTTTATGGTATCAGAAGCGTTTGGCAGTTAAATACGACTAATATTCATCGCTCCCACACGGGCGCTTCACATCCTGCTCCATTCACTGTGTGATTAAGGAATTAATTGATTTGGATGGGATTGGCACATGCTCTTGACAATAAAATGACGACTCCTTCGCTAAGCTGTGGATACTGCGAGCCTACGCTTCTCTCAAAGCTCCTGGCCGCTCACCATGGGCTTGGGGACCAGGCCAGATCAGGCATGCTTGGCTCCGGCCCAGAAGTCAGGGAGCTAGAAGAGCCTTATCGCCCAGCTCTCCCCCCTCCCTCCCTCCTTCCCTGCTTCCCTCCTCTTTGCCTTCTCCTTTCTCTCTCCCTCACTCATTTTGAATTTCTTCCCCTCAACTTCCTCACACCACCTCCTCCTCTCCCCTTCCTCCTTCACGCCTTCCCTTCTTCACACCTCTCTAGTCATTTCTCTGTGTCAGTTTCTTTGATCATTTTCCTGTCTCCCTCCCTCCTGCCATCATTTCTTCCCTTTTTCCTTCCCTCTCTCTCCTTCACTTCTTCCTCCCTTCTTACTTATTTCTTCCCCCTTTCCAACTCCTTTCCTGAACTCCTCCTCTCTCTTATTCCTATTCTTTCATCCACCATTTTTCTATGTAGCCTTCCTTCTTTTTTTTCTTTTATTCTGTTCTTCTTGCCTCCCTCCCTTTCTTTTCTGAAATTTTATCAAGACAACCATTTGTGCTCTGGGCCCTAAGTCCCAGGGATCTTCTCATTTCCTGAGTTAGCCCTGGTACCTGAACTCTTCTCTGGATGAGTGGATCTGGTTTCCTCAGACTCATACAAGAGGGCTGCACATAGGGTGACTGCACGGACTCCTAAGGAGACCAGAGCCCCAATTCTATGACAGAGTTTATAATGGGGGTCGGGTTCACTAAGCACAAACCCCCAGACTAGCTAAAAGTTCTGAATTCCAGGTGCCTGTAGTTTGAGACCTTATCTCAAAATAAAGAGGAATGGGGATGTTGAGCTCAGTGGGAAGGCCCTGGGCTCAATATCTAATGTCTGTTTGCCAGAATGCGAACTTCATGAGGCTAGGAGTTCTTATTTTCATTTACTGCTGTATGCTAGACTCTGGAACAGTGTTTGGAATATCATAGATACTTACTAAATATAACGGTTTAATTATAATTTGCATTGTGATCATACTCTGTGGTGTCACTGTTGACAGAGTCAGTGAACAGATGAATGTGTGGGCGGGTGGGTGGAAGGATGGAAGAATAGACTGCTCTGTTTACTCAGTAATTGGCTGTCTTAGAGCACTTTCTGTTGCTGGATCAGTATACCTGAGGCTACCTAGTTTATTTAAAAGGACAGGGGTTTATCTTGGCTTACGGTTCTGAAGCCTGGGAAGTCAAAGATCAGACAGCCACACCTGGTGAGATAGATCTTGCTGCTGCTTTAACTCATGGCAGCAAGAGGACATGGAGGAAAGACACAGGAGGCTAGGGGGCAGCCTCGAGCTATTTTGGACAGAGCTGTTTTGGCACTGTATTAGCAAATTTCAACATGAGTTTCAGAAGGGACAAAGCTCATTCAAACTATAGCATCATCTCTTCATGAAGTTTTGGGTTCACCTCCATATCACCTATTGTGGATGACACTCAGTAGACCAAAGTAAATGATCAAATGGCATGCTTTCTAAAACTAATGAACTTTTAGAGCGTTTTAGGTTCACAGCAAAACTGATTGGAAAGTGCAGGGAGTTCCCCTATGCCCTTGTCCCTACACAAACAAACTTGTCCACTCTCAGCCTGCTGCACCACAGTGGTACTTTTTAAAATAACTGATAAACCTATTTTGACATATCATTGTCACCCAAAGGCTACAGTTTATATCAGTCTTCTAGGTGTTTTACAGCCTATGGATTTTGACACAATATAATGACACATACCCAAGAGTGTAGTATCATATAGAATAGTTTTACTGCTCAAAACCTTTCTACTATACCTGTTACTCTTTACTCCCTCCCCAGTGGCTCCTAGAAATCACTGATCCTGTTACTGCTGCCATAGTTTCACCTTTGGTGGCAACACACAGTTGGTATCTTACAAGGGTCACCTTTTCAGATTAGTTTCTTTAACTTGCCAGCCTATATTCAAGTTTTCTTCACCTCTTTTTATGATTCAAGAGCTCCTTTCTTTTTATGCTGGATGATACTTCATTGTCTGGGTATAACACAACTTACTTATCATTCACTTACTAATGAGTGTCTTGGTTGCTTCTGAGATTTGGCAATTGTGAGTAAAGCTGCTAAGTACATCTGTGTGCAGATTTTTATGTGGACATAGGTTTTCAATTTATTGGGAAAATACCAAGGACAGTGACTGCTGGGTATATGGTATGAGTATGTTTGGATTTGGAAGAAAGTGCTCAACTGTCTTCCAAAGCAACTATGCCATTTTGATTTCCCATCAACAATGAATTAGTTTTTGTTGCTCTCCATCCTTGCAGGCATTTGATGTTATCAGGGTTTTGGATTTTCACCATTCTCTAAGTATGTTCATCATTGTTATTTTAATTTGCAGTATAATAATGACTTATGAAGTTGAACATCTTTTCAATGCTTACTTTTCATTTGTGTATCTTTTTTGATGAGGTATCTATTCAGGTCTTTTGTCCTCTTTTTAAAATCAAAACTTGTTTTATTATTCTTGCATTTTAAGAGGTTCCCTCCCCACCCCCCAGGGATTGAACTCACGACCTTGCACTTCCCAGACAGGAGTTTATGCCACTGAGCTAAAGCCCCGGCAAGAAGGTTATTTTTTAGGGGTGGTGTGTATTTTGGGTAACAGTCCATTATCAGTTGTGTCATTTGCAAATAATTTTTCCCAATCTATGTCCTATTTTCTCTTGACATTGTCTTTGACAGGGTAGAAGGTATTTAATTTTAATTAAGTTAAATTAATTAATTTTTCATAGATTATGCCTTTGATTTCGTATCTAAAATGTCATAGCTGTCTACGGACATACCACCCTGAACGTGCCCGATCTCATGTAAAATGTCATAGCTTTACCCTTACTCCATCAGATTTTCTCCTGTTATCTTTTAGGGATATTTGTTTTGGATTTTGCAATTAGGTTCATTTTTAATTGATTTTTGTGAAGAGTATAGGGTCTATTTCTAGATTCTTTTTTTCCTTTTCATGTGGGTGTCCAATTGTTCCAGCACTGTTTTCTGAGAAGATTGTCTTTGCTATAGTGTATTGATGTTCCTCCCTAGTCGATAATTAGGTGCTTAAGTAGATCTATTTCTCAGCTCTAAGTTCTGTTCCATTGCTCTATTTGTTTTACCAATACCACATGGTCTTCATTATAGTACTTTCTAGTAATCTTGAAGTCTGGTAGTAATGGTTCATTGACTGTTCTTTTCCAATATTATATTGTCTATTCTGGGTCTTTTTCTTTTTCATATATACTTAAAAATAAGTTTGTCACCATACACAAAATAATTTTTTGGGATTTTGATGGAATTGCATTGAATTTATAAGTCAAGATGAGAACTGATATCTTGGCAATATAAAATCTTCCTGTCTATGAACATGAAAAATTTCTCCATTTATTTAGTTCTTCTTCATTATCTTTTCTCAGTCTTATACTTTCCCTCATGTAGAACTTATACATACTTTCTTAGACTTATACTTCAGTATGCAATTTAAGGGATCCAATGTAAACGTTGATTTAATTTTAATTTCAAATTGCAATTGCATCTTGCTGGTGTGTGGGAAAGTGATTGACTTTGTATATTAGCCTTTTAGCCTGAAAACTTGCTATAATTGCTTATTGGCTCCATGAGGTTTTTTTTTTTTTTTGTCAATTCTTTCAAACTTTTTAT
>RJWT010022198.1:0-17280 GCA_004365215.1 Cuniculus paca
GGGAGGAGGGGCCTGCAGTGCTGGGCTTCTGGCTGGGAAGTGGGTGCTGGGGTGTCCTATGGGGGGCTGGAGTGAGGGTAGTGGGGCACAAGACCAGGCCTCTTTCTCCGTGTCCCCCAGCCTGTCCTCCACTGGCTCCCCTGAAGTAGAGTTGGACACGAGGGCTTTGGTGCCACCTTGGCTGGTGACTTGCCGGTGTCAGGGCCCGGCTTGCGGCAGGCTGGGAGGGGTGACTGTATGCTCCCAGATGCCTGGATGCCGTGCTTGCGTGCTGGCCCTGCGCTGGAAGGGCGGGCAGAGCTCGACCCCCAGCGCTCCGGAGTGCCTTCCACCCCTCCCACGTCGGGAACCATGGGCAGGACCTAGAGGGTCTGGGGCGCAGGTGTAGGGGTCCAGGCCCTGACTCCACGCTCCAGAGCAGCCTGCTGGGCTCCACCTGCTCCTGCTCCCCTTTACCTGTGCTCTCTGCCCCAGTGCCCCCTGAGAGCCCAGGACCTGCCCTGGTCCAGACCCATCAATTAGGGCCTTCTAGTGAAGCCAAGCCTAGCTGGGCACCTGGGCACCCCCCAGAGACAGGGATGCGGATTAGGGGCTCCGTCCAGCCTGTCTTTGTTTAGAGGTCAGTTGGTGGGTACTTTGTGTCCCTGTTGGTCCCTGGGACTTTTAATTACAGCCGGAGGGTGGGGAAGCCCTGGTTTTTGTGCTTGGTGGAGCCCCCTAGCTCCAGCTGCACCCTGGCTTACATCTGAGCCCAGCCAGCCTCAGCACAGCCACAGGGCAGGGAAGGTGTGCAGGTGCAAGGTGGCCCCAGGCATCTGGCCCTATGGCTTGTAGGATGCTGGGGCAGTCATAGGCCTCATCCCTGGCTACCACTGCCTGGACCTGCAAGGACCATCCCCTCTAGCTGCCTCTGCCTGCCCAGGCCGGGTCTCAGGACACGCATGGCCTTCCGTCTGCGACTGAGCTGGTCGGCGCACGGGGTGGGAGGGGCTGTCTGTGCCTGGCCTGGGCCCCTCCCTGCAGACCCAGGAGCAGGCCAAGCTGAGTGAGCGCCCAGAGGACCTGTGTGTGGAAAGCCATGGGCCCTGGGCCCGTTGCCCCATCTGCCTGGCAATGCCCCTTGAAGCAAGCCTTGGGAGCCCCTTCCTGTGCCCTCCTCAGCAGGGGCTGTTGCTGGCCTCCAGGGCAGGCTGTCCAAGCCCTGCTATGAGCCCCTAGCAGGTGACAGAGGAGGCTTGGGACTCCCGGGTCTCCTGGAGAGTGTGTGGCCTCTGTTCCCTGCTCCCAGGCACCAGGATCCGGCTGTCCTCAGCTTCCTCCCCACCCGGCTCTCTGGCTGCTACACTTGTATTCAGTCTCCTTTCCGCGAGCCGGGCTGCTGCCGGAGAAGGGCTGGGAGGAGCTGGGGACCGGGATGCGGCTCCCTGGGCGGAGGGCTCCTGGGTCCCCCACGCTGCGCTGTGTGTGCCTCTTGGTATACCCCACCTCCTGCCCACCCTGTGCCTGCACAGCAGGTGGGGTTTGAGGGGCATATTTCTGTGTCTTCCCTCTACAGCCTGCGGGGCAGCGGCTGTGGGCTGTTCACAAGGCTGCTGGCCAAGATGGGCAGTGCCTGCTGTCTGCTGCCCTGTGCTGTTGGGCCTGGTGATGGCATAAGGCTCGGGGGCCTGGCCCTTCCTGATGGCCGTCCCGGGGGCCTCGTGCAGCAGACTGCTCCTTGCCACTTTCTCCATGGCTCCCTGCATGTGGATTGGATGAAAGGACAATGATGCTCACATGGTGCTGTGGGTCACCCTTGGCTTGCGGTCCCCTGGTGCTGTCCAGCCTGAGACAGGATGCCGTTGGACTTGCACCTCGGTTCAGGATGGGGATACCAGGAAGCCGAGATGGGCCGGCTTCTGGGGGCCCCTCGGGTTGCGGGTGGGGTCAGCACGTGAGATACAGCGCAGATGATGCTGGCTGAAGGAGGGGGCCAGATGAGGCTCCAGGGTGAGGAGAAAGAGGCCACTTTCAGTGAGGTGGGCTGGAGATCCCGCTCACTCTGCAGATCCATCCTTAGCCTCTCCATGCCCAGGAGCTGAGCGATGGTCACTGGTGGCTCACAGAGCCAGGGGAGGAAGGAGGCCGTGTTCCCTGGTCTCCCTGGCCTCCAAGGCCCTGCCCCAGCGCTCTCCAGGCTTTGTCCCCCTGCAGCTGCCACCTCCTAGGGCCATGCTCCCCTACCCACTCCTGATTTTCCTGCTCACATGCTGGTTCCAAAGCGATCAGAGCATCTGAGGCTTGGGAGACACAGCTCTTTAGGGTGTGTGTGACATGAGGGTCCTCTAACTTTTCCGGAGCTGAATGGTAGGCACTACCAGCATGGGCTGGGGCAGTTGCCCAGGGCCACACCATGCCTCCAGGGGGCGGGGTATGCAGGCAGAGAACTGCCTGGACCGTGGACCGTGGTGCCTTGAAGCTGATGTCTAAGGACAGTTGCAGCAGGAGCACACAGGGACCCCTTGCAGGTTCCATCTCATTGTGAGAAAAGTCTTTACTGGAGGACGTCCTCTGACTTCTATATCCATCCTTTCTCCCTGTGTTTCTTTTGTTCTACTGATCCATCTACTCTTCCATTCATCCGTATACTCACATATACACTGATTCATTCACTCATGTATTCTTCTCTCCATCCAACCACCCATTCATCCATCCACCCATCTATCCACTCATCCATACATCCACCTACCCATCCATCTATCCATTCATCTACCCACCCATTCACTTACCTATCCATCCATCCATCCATCTACCCATCCATCTCTCCATCCACTCACCCACTTACCCAACCACTCATCCACCTACCCACCCACCCATCCATCCATCCACCTACCTACCCATCCATCTATCTACCTACCTGTCCATCCATCCATCTACCCATCCATCTCTCCATCCACCCACCCACTTACCCAACCACTCATCCACCCATCTACCCATCCATCCATCCACCCAACCATTCATCCATCCTTTCACCTACCTACCCATCCATCTCTTCATCCACCCACCCACTCACCCATCCACCCACCCATCCATCTATCCACCTACCCATCCATCCATCCACCTACCTGTTCATCCATCCATCCATCCATCCATCCATCCATCCACTCACCCATCCATCTCTCTACCCATCCAGGCACTCACCCACCCATCCACTCATTCATCCATCCACCTACCCACCCATCCACTCATCCATCCATCTGCCCCCCCACCCATCCAGCCACCCATCCACCCATCCATTCACACACACCCTCCACCCTGCTGTGGTTGGGATATGGCCGAGTGCGTTCCCCAGGAGTCATATATCGAAATATAACCCCCATTGTGTGGTATTAACAGAGCACAAACTTAATCTGACCATATGTTTCAAGGCAGGGACTTTGGGAGGTGATTGAGATCAGATGAAGTCCCCAGAACCCCAGAGGTTGAATCCTGATGGTTTTATAAGATCTGGTGTCCCTGGAAAGTGCAGCACTGCTCAGCACTGTCCTGCCTGAGACCAGGACACTCGCTTGTATACTCCCTCTGTCTCTGGCCACAGGATGCTCTATGCCACTAGGGGCTCTGCCAGCTAGAAGGCCACCTGTGGATGTGGCCTTGCAACCTCTTTTCATTAAAATGTACCAAGTCTGTGGTATTATTATTGGCAACAGAACACAGGGACCGATACATTTGCATCTCTCCCTCCTGCCCCTCTCTATCTTCCCTCCTTTCTTCCAGCCATCACCTCTAATAAAATTCTGTCCTGTTTTGGCGCCAGTCTGTGGGGTCCCATCGTCATCCCGATACAGTTCAGAGTACTGTGGGCTCTTGCAGGGCAGTCAGGGCCAGGAGGTCTGGAGGAGGCCCCAGTGCATCCCAGGGCCTGGATCTCCCTGGAGGTGATGGCCATGGCTGGGTGGAGCAGAGGGATTGGGGCAGTGGGTGGAGGCAGGACCTCCTGCAGGAGGGCTGCATGGGGTGGCCGGGAGGCATGTCACCGGGGGTCGGGGTTTCCCTACACCTGGACACCACTTCTCGGGTGGAAGGCCAGCTCTCTTTGGCTGGCCTGGTCCAAGCTGGCTAATTCTGGACGCATCTGGTGGTGGACTCAGTGTACTGGCACTGTCCCCAGGTGTCAGGTCACACTTGGTGTGTTTGTTTGCGGCCATGTCATCTCGTGGGCAGCGAAGCTGGCTTGGGCAGGTGGCTCCTGTTTGAAGCAACCCAGCTGGACTATGGTCTCCTGTTCTGATCCAGTGTCCCTGGAAAGTGCAGTACTGCTCAGCACAGTCCTGCCCGAGGTCCCGGGAACGTCTCCCTGGCTCACAGTGTGCAGAAGCCCCAAGCGAGGCCAGCGGCCCCCCACCTATTCATTTTCCACTTCTTTTGGTCACTTGTGCTGTCACACATTCGTCTCAGGGTACAGGGGGTTGGACAGGCTCTTTGCTGCTGTGCAGGAGGACTGCAGAGGGACGAGGCCAAGGCAGAGTGGGCCATGGCCTGGGCTGCTCCCCTCCATCTGAAAGCCTGGTCCTCGCTCTTTGGGGGAAACAGCTGGAGTCAGAGAAGGCAGTGGAAGGCAGAGCAGAGGCCCTGAGCTGGGGCCTCCCTTCTCTCTCCTGATTGGGAGCTGGCCCTGTCTGGCACAGATGGTGTCCATGCTGGGGGCTGTGTCCTGGCCCTTGGTGACCCACGAGGGCCCAGCCAAACAGCCTGGAGACTGACTGGATCTCCTGGGTGCAGAGTCTGGGGTGCTTAGGCAACAGGCACTGTCCCGGACGAAGCTTGGATCCCACGGTGGTGCTGACCCAGGCTTGCTGTGGCTTCTGGGCTTAATATTCTTTCAGACCATGGTATCCCCATCTATCTACGGTCAGCATTCATTATGGGTGCTGTTCTGGGCCCCAAGGTGCAGGTAGTGAGTGGAACAGACCTGTCCTGGCCCTGCGTGGGGGGCGTTCTACTGGGTGGGGGGCTGCACCCAGTGCTCTGCTGCTGCAGGAGACGCAGGGGGAGTGGGGAGGGCACGGCAGGGAGGAAGGGCGGGCAGGCTCACAGGCGGGGGTTGAGCTGCTGCTCAGGATGGCGATGGTGGAGCCTGAGGAGGAGCAGGAGGGGAGGAGCGGGCAGCCCCGCCTGTGCTCCAGATGAAAGCCAGCCCAGCGCTGGAGCACGAAGGAGGAGACGCCAATTACTCCGTGCGCAGCTCCCCAGGCGCCCACGCCCGCCCCAGAAAAGGATCAAACATCCTGGCTCGGCTGCCGGCAGCACCAAGTCCAATTACGAGTCTCACGGGGCGGGGTGGCCTCATGCAAATCCAGCAATTAAACCGGTTCTGGCAACTTCTGGGGATCAGTGCCGTGTGTGTGCACGCGTGAGCCCGCATGGACGTGTGTGTGGACGCTCAGGGCTGTGTGGGTGTGTGCCTGGGGCCGTGTGGTGAGCGGCACTGAGCTCTTGCAGCACCACAAGCCCTGCACGCTGCACAGAGGAGGCCGCACTGTCCCCGCTGCGCCATCCCAGCTGCTGGGTGAGGCCAGGTCTCCTTGGGGCCCTGGAGGAGGCCCTGCTTGTTGGTCTATGCTGCCATGTGACCTCGGAGCAGAGGTACAAGCTGAGCACCGATGGGCTTGCTTGGGTGCTTCGGGGCCCGGCAGGGCGCTCTTCCTCAGGTGCCGCTGGCTCCCAGCCTGCGCCTGCCCTTCCCTGCCTGACCTGACCTCCAGGCCTTCCACCCTGCGCCCATCTTCTCCCAGCCACAGGCTCTCTGCGCTGGCTTTCGTGCGAGGAGCGTGCGCACCTCGGCAGCATCCTGGGCAGGTCCCGGGGTCCACAAGCCCTGTACTGTCCCATGCCCTGGGGCTGATTTGTCCCTGCAGCCTGGAGGATGACCTGGGGGACGGCATGGCCTCGGGACACTGCAGGCCTGCATCCTCAAGGCCCCCAGCACAGCACAGCCCTCTGCACTGAGCCCTGGTGGCCTGAGGGGAGGGGCTGGGTGGACACCTCCTCCCTCCTGCTGCCGGTTGACCAGGCCAGGCCCAGCCCTGCACATCCAGCCTCCCCCGTGGTGCCCCTGCTGCACAGGTGGATGCCTGTGCACCTCTTGACCACCTGAGGCGCCTGGCCTCGGCACCTGCTAGCCGTGACACTCCGAAGCCCCCCACTCCAGGCTGAGCTGCTCTTCCTCAGTTTCCTCACCGACACAGCGGGGAGGCCTCGCTCCCTCCCCCACAGCCGAGGGCCGCTTGTGAAGCACACGGGGATGTTACACCAGGGTCTTCATGAGCACAGACATTGACTGGCAGCCCGTCTGCTGCCCCGAGACTGTCAGCCTCTGCCCAGGTGTCCTGGTGGCTGACTCGTGGTGTCCAGGCTGCTCTGTGCAGGGCTCACCTGGCCTGGGGTGCTGTGTGCAGGCCTGCTGGCTGTTCCCTCCCTACGGGAGGGCTGGGTGGGGTCCTGTGGCTCAGAGAGGCTGAGACCCCACCCCAGGAAGCCAACCACTTGTCCGTCTTGGCCCCACCGGACTCCTGGTGCCACGGAGTGGCATCCAGTCTTGCCGGAGGATGACCAGTCACAGCCTGGCCCGGTCAGCTCTCCATCCCGTCCATGGGCCGCTATGGCAAATGGTGGTATTCCTGTTACAATGGAAGGGGTCTCCATAGAAACCCAGCAAGGTCTAATTAGACACAAGTAAGTGCTTCCCGAATGCACTTTAATTACAGCTCTGCTGAAATAAACGTCAAACTGAGGATTCAGTTGCTGGTGCCAGGGCCAAAAGGGCCTCACCCTTGGCAGCAGCCAGGGTGCCATTCAAGTTGGCTTAATGGGGTATGGGCCATGGAAGAGCCTGGGAGTCCCCATCCCATCCCAAGAGGTTCAGGAAGCTGTGAAGGGGGCCCTGGGCATGCGAGGCAGAGTCTGGAATTCTGGGAGCAGGATTTGGAGGAAGCAGAGGGTCAGGGGCTCTGCCTGTAGGTGGCAGGACCTCAGGCCAGGGGGTGGCCCTGGGCGGGGAGCCCAGGGCGGCTGGGGCCCAGGCATCATGGGGAGCTGGGTGGGTAGGTCAGTGGCCCCAGTCAGAGCTGGGCCCGGCAAGGGCAGTGGGGGCTCAGAGACCCTTGCTGGAGCCCTGGGGACAGCTTGTGGAGGTCCTGGGCAGGGAGATGTCTGGTGACTGTCACAGAGTGGGGGCACTACTTCCTCCCTTTGGTGATGAGCCCCCAGTGCCTCCTTGGGCCAGGTCCCTGCTGAACAGGTGCTGGCTGTCCATCGCCACTCCTCCCACACCCATGGTGGGGTTCTGATGGGGCCTCGAGCTCGGCGAGGGACAGATTGGTTGAAAGGGAGTCTGGTGCCCTGGCAGAATTTATTGTGGAGAAACTGCTCTGACATAGCTGCAGGCTTTAGCAACGGGCTTTGCAGTACATAAAT
Source organism: Cuniculus paca (assembly GCA_004365215.1). Lineage (NCBI taxonomy): Eukaryota > Metazoa > Chordata > Mammalia > Rodentia > Cuniculidae > Cuniculus > Cuniculus paca. The sequence continues at coordinate 7,456 of RJWT010022198.1, forward strand.
CCACCGCTCTGGCCTCACAGACCAACCCTGCCTGGACCTCTGCAGGGACCAGGAACAGGGTGGGCAGCGTGGGGTGGTGAGCCCGGGTCTGAGTCATCCCTGGGGCTCAGAGTGGGGCTGGGAGGCATGGGCTCGTGGGGTCAGCGAGCTCCTCTGCCCGTGCCCAGCACGCCCTGCCGTCCAAGGACTTTGGCTGCTTCTACAGAAGTGGACGTTCACGGTTCATCCCTGACGTGGGGGACACAGAGCCCAGGAGGAAAAGCCAGCTGACCAGAGGGTGGCCTTGGAGTCAGACCAGAAGCAGGCCTGCTCTTGAAAATTAGCAGTTCTGTGATCCTGGGAGGCTCAGTGTACTTCTGTCTGCCTCAGTTTCCTTGACTGTGAGAGGGCTGCACTCTTCTCTAGTCCAAACGCTTCCTCCTGTGGGGTTCTCCAAGCGTGCCTGGGGCAGAATCCCAGGGACCCAGGGATGGGGGAGACTGTGGGGATCGGCAAGGAAGGGAGCAGCCAGGTGGGGCACTTGGGAGCCTGCATGCACCTGGGGCAGCTGAGCTCATCTGGGATGCAGCACGGCACAGGGGCGCAGGATACCAGCCGGCAGGGGGGCCCACCATGCAGTGCACCGGGAACAGATGTGGTTCAGCCTCCAGCCCCAGCAGGGGCTGACGGTCAGCACAGGACCAGCAATGGGCCCAGGGCCAGGCTGAGAGGGTCCTAGCTGGGCACCGAGATGATGGCCTGGGGCGGGAGCTGCACAATTGTGTGCTCTGGGCTACAGGGCTGCTGGCAGGCGTGGCCCACACTCCTGAGATGGGGGGTTCCTGCCCACCAGGTTTTGAGTGGCAGACGACCATGACAGCGGGCTAGGACCCACCCGGAAGCCACCCTGTGGAGGCTGGGGGAAGGACTGCCACCTCCCCACCTAACTTGTGTCTCCCTGCGGGTTTCGGGTGGCAGGTTTTGCAGTTTGTCACAATGCTAACCCCCCACCCCATGGGGGGTTTGGCTGGAGAAGGCGCCCTGTGAGTGTCTGGTGGCTGCCGCAGCGGGTCACCACACTCAGGGCTCCAGGCATGAGGACGACCTCTGGAGGTTCCAGGCCATGGGGTCTTCAGTCTGCGTCCCTGGGATGCAAGGTCAAGGTGCCCGCAGGGGCCATGCTCCTCCAGGGTGGACTTCCTGGGTAGTGGCCACGTCCCCGAGCTCTGCTTTCCCCAGCTTTCCTCTCTGTGCAGTCACCCCCTCCACTACCCTTGACTCTGACATCTGCATTGCAGATTCAGTGGGACGTCCAGGGTCATCCCAGCGCCCTGCCCATCACAGGACCCTTAACGTGAGCATGTTCAAAGGATCAGTTGCAAAGAATGCCACGGCTCCAGGCTCCAGGCTGGGGACCCCAGAGCCAGGGACCCCATTCTGCTCCAGAGGATCAGGTTCCTTGGCCAACTTCCTGTGTAGCGTGGTGCAGTCACTTCTAGCTCTGTCTCTGAGTTCTCTGGCTTCGGTCTCCATCTGGTCCTCACCTGTCTGGGGTCTGATCTGCGTGCCCCTAGGCTGGTAGGAACACACTGATCAGGTGCCCTTCGGTCACCTCCCGGCTTTCCCGGGAGAGTCCCAGCTGCTGTCAGCTGTGTTTCCTGTTAATCATTTCTGCCCTTGGCATCCTTTGGGTCGGATGAGGGCAGCCTCTGGCGTGAAGTGGGTCACCTGAGAAGTGCCTGCTGCCCTGACTGCCTCGTCACAGCTTTTGAAGGTGGCTGGGGGCCCGCAGGACCCTGGCTCTAGCCACACCTTGGAGTTGTCAGGTGATGGTGGGTGGTCCTCTCTGGAGCCCCGCTCCTTCCCAAGGGCCCCGCACCTGCCAGGGATGCAGGTGCCCCTGCAGAGAGAGCCGTTCTCAGCAGGGAGCCTGTGCCACAGGGTGGAGGGGTGCGAGGGGCCTTTGGTGCCAACCCAACAGACTTGGCTCCCGGTCCTGGGACATGGCTGCTGTCCACATGGACACCTGTCCCCTCATTGTGTGGTGCATCTGCTGGCAGGACGGTGACATGGCCCAGCTGCCTGCTGCTAGGGCCCTGTGGGAGTCCGGAACCTCCTCCCTGGACCAGGACACAGGTGGAGGGTGGTAAAACTGAGACCTCCTGCCCAGACGAATTTGGAGAACATGCTCTTACTTCTTTCTCCTCAGAAGGAGACTGTCTTCAGGGGAGTTGCCTTGACCACTGGCCTGTGGGGGAAACTGAGGCTGCCCTGGTTTGGGACCTGCCTGTACTCCATGAATGGCTGAGGTCTCTGTGGCAACTGTTCCTGTGGCGGAACACAGAGACCAGGCCAGCTGCCACAAGGCGGTGGGACAGGGCCCTCCATGAGCCCAGACGCGCGGCGGGTAGAAAGGTCTATGGTCTGAGCGCTTGTGCCTGGCATGGATGAGGGCTTGGGGAGCGTGGAGGGGGTCTGTACACCCAGCCTTGGGCCCTCACTGCCCTCTCCGGGACCAGGGCTGACTTGCTCTTGTCTGAACTCCCCTCTTGCAGGAGTTGGGGTGATACCTGGGTCCCACATACAGGCAATGAGCAGATCAGTTGGTAAGCAAGCCGTCTCCCCAGGGCAGGGGTCGATCCAGCCCCGGGAGACCTGTCTGGGGGTCCATTCTGTGGAGATGGCATTCCACATCCTCGGCGTTGTCCCTGCTGTGTCTCCATGGCCTCCGTTTCCACACTTGTGCTTTCCTGGGAAGTGTGGGAAGCCTCCGGCCACCTCCAGCCCTGCAGCGGCCCCGGGAGACGCAGCAGCCTCTGCCCTTTCCACTGAGACCCCCCCCATTGCCAAGCCTCCAGCGTCACTGGCCTTTGAAGTGGACATGAGACTCAACTTTGGGAAATATGTTCGCTCAGAGGGGATACGCACTCACCACTGATTTTCAAAATGTGCTATGCGAACTATTTTAAAGAGAAAAATCCAAATGTTTCTATGGAAAATCAACTCCTAGGCAGCAGCAGCAGCAAAGCCTTTCGGAGCCAGGCACGGCGTCGCCTCTGGCCGAGTCCTGCTCCCTGCTCCAGGGCTGTGGGCACGGAGGCGGGTGGTCCTGGGCCTCGTGACCTTGGCCCTGCTGTGGGATGTCAAGAGATAATTTGCATAGCGCTCCCCACTATTGCCTTTTGTCAATATTTAATGACAGGCCACAGGATGCTTTGGTGGTAAGTCCTCTGGGGCCTTCTCCTGTGACAGGGACAGAAGCCTTGGCAGGGACCCCGTTGCAGGGCACCTCCTGGCTGAGGCTGAGGACCGATGTGGAGCAGCGCGGGCCCTGCCGTGCAGTCGGCACCCTGGGGCCTCTCTCCACAGACCTGGGAAGCAGCGTTTGGTTTCGTGCAGCCACTGCACAGAAGCCGCGACCATACCAGTGCCAGTTTGGGGTCCTTTCACGGTTACCTGGAGCAGGGACCCTGGACACAGTGACACGGGCACGGCCACCTGCTCCAGGATGCTGTGCTCACGGTGACAGGGGCTGTCGGTAAATAAGGCAGCGCAGTGACAGATTCCAGGGCCCAGGATGAATACCCAGCGTCCGGGATAAATAGAACGGTGACAAGGCGGTGGGCAGGAGGGCCAATTTGCAGCCGCCATGCGCCTCTGTTTGGATGCTGCGTCCATAAATAACTCAGACCTCCAGGAGGCAGCGGCATCGGAGCCCGAGTGGGGGCCACAGCGGCCGACAGCGTGGTGCTCTGATATACGGCGTGCGGGCGCGGTGCAGGATTATCCCGGCCCAGGATTTACTGCCCTTCAGGAGGGGGCTCGATGTTCTGTTGACTCAGCCCCGGGGGGTGCTTGGCTTTGGGGCGAGGGGGACAGAGCCCATTTCACGGTCACGGGCTCAGGCGAGGAGCGGCTTGCGTGCGGCCCGGGCCCTCTGTGGCAGGGCCACGGCGGGGCACCTGCAGCCCCTCCTTCCTGTGGGCCATGCGTGCTTCAGGGGTCCAGGTCAGCGGGCAGGAGGACGTGGCTGGTGGAACGCTGTCTGCGCCTCGAAGCAGATTTGAATCTGAGTGCTGATGGCTGGGTCCCCGCTGGTCGCTGGACGTGGCTGGCCCCTTGGCTGCCCCGTGCCTTGGTGTTCCTGCCTGTGGGCACCAACCCTTGCTTCCTGGGAGAGTCAGCAGGTGAGGTGTGCGGGACCCCTTGGCACCTGTACCCCGGGTGCGGCCCAGGCCTCCTCCTGGGCCTGGAGCTGAGCTCGAGGTGCGCAACGCAGGGCCCTCTGGTCCACTCCCAACTCCCCAGGTACCTCCAGGCCTGCCCGGGGTCCCTCCCAAGTGTCCCTGAGCTCTGCTCCACACACTGGTCTGCCTGGGGATGGTGAGGGACATGCGGGTCACTGTGTCCAGCTGTGGATGGCAGTGCTCGTGGAGAGGGCGGAGGGGTATGGAGGACCCGGAGAAGATGCCACCATCCTCATTCTCCTGACTCCAGAGATGGTGCCACCCAGGCTGGCCCCTCCTCTGAGGATGGGCGTGGGGCTTGGGTCCTGCACTCCAGGCCTTCATTAGCTGGTTCCTGGGGCACAGTCCCCGCCTGGTGCGGGCCAGCCTGGCCCTGGCATGGTACTGCCTGGAGGAAGCAGTATGGAGGGGACAGGGTGTTAGCTGGGGCCTCTTGGGGCAGCTGGCTTCCTCTGAGCCTCCAGAAAGGAGCAGCGCTGCCCCTGCCCAGGAGCAGCTGGGGAGTCAGGACAGGAGGTCAGTGTCGTTCCCCGCTTGGAGCCCCAGCTGCTCCCCAGCTTCCAAGTGAATGTCTTGGTCCCTGCTGTGCCTGGTGGTGGCTGCAACCCTGGCAGCGGGCAGTAACGAGCCCGGAGGTGGGGACAGGGTCAGTGGGGCCTGCTTGGGCTTCAGAAGCTACGCAGCACTCCAGTGAGCGCTCCCGAGGCCAGCAGGAGTGCGGTCGAACACTGTGGCCTGGGGTCCTCGGGGCTCCTAGGCATCCTGGAAGGCAGGAGGACCCAGCTTCTGCCCCTTCTGCCCTGGGCTGGTGTCCCACCCTGCTTCTCTCTCGTAGGGGTAAGGTCCCCTCTCCGGGACCCCGAGGGTGGATCTATGGTTTAAAACAACAACCAAGTGCAGAAACCCAGGCCAACCACGAGTGTACATGTCACCTCTTCTAACGAATTCTCCCTGTCTGGGCTTCTGTGGTTTCCCATTTCCCTTTCCATTTCCTCGCCCATGAGTTCAGCTTGCTAATGAGATTTGGGGTCTGCTATCTGGGGAAGCATCTCCGGGAGATTTATGAGGACCGTGCGGGCCCAGCGCGTCCTCGGCAGGAAGCTTTGGGGTCAGATTTGATTTGCTCTGGGACTGGAGTGGAAATGAGCCTGGGTGGGGGCCTGCGATGGTGTGGGTGCTGGTGGACAGGTCAGTGGGAGAGCATGTGCTTCAGGTGGCCTTGCAGGCAGAGACGACACACGTACCCTGGAGGTGACCAGAGAGAGGCCCGAGTGGATGCCACTGGCTGTCTCCCAGTGGGTCCAGGGACACAGCCACCCTGGGCACAGCCCCCTGGCAGGGCTCTGGAAGCCAGGCCTGTGAGGACCTAAAGATGGCCTGGCGGGCAGGGAGCCAGAGCCAGGGAGAGCGGAGGTGCCAGGCCTGGCCTTGCCTGGCCAGCTGTGGGTCACCTGGGGCCCCATGATGGACTCCTCTGTCCTGTCCCCAGAGCTGCTGCCTGGTGCCCAGGCAGGCTCTGAGCTGGCAGAGGGGGTGATAGCCCTGCCTCCAGGCCACCGGGACTCCTCTGGGTGTGCACCCCGGTCTGAGGCAGATGGGAGCTGCAGGTTTGTGCATTTGGCCCCTGGGTGGGGTCAGCTGGGTATGACCTTGCCGTGTGACAGTCTCCCTGGGCAGAGTGGGGTCCTGCTGGGAGGGAGGGGTGGTGCTCCGGATGGGGCCCTGTCCTTCCGGTGCACACCGGCCTAGCCACGCCTTCTCCTGGGATCATGGCTCTGTGGGTAGGGATGTGGGGAGGGCTTGACCCTCTGCCTCAGCCAGAGAGGTTCGTGCCCTCTAGAAGCTCGTCGTAACCCAGGAGGCTCAGGGACTCAACACAGTGCGGGAGGCATTGTCACCGAGGTTGTGGCCCCAAGTCTTGGGCAGCACGGGGTTGGCTGCCTTGGACACTGGTGGCAGTGATGCTCGCCCGGATGGTGAGAAAGGCCTCACGCGGCTCGGGCGTGTGACTGCCCCGTGGCCTCTGACACCTGCAGGGTGTGGGGGTGGAGCACTGTGCCTTTAAAGAGATCCCTGTGCAGGCCAGGACCACTCCCCCCGGGCGGACACTCTGGGCCAGCCTCTGCAAATACACAATAAATTACCATTTCCCAGGCCACTGCCGCTTGCAGACAGCTGCTGTCTTATTAACATTTACATGTCATTTTGTATGGCTAATATTGTCTTAGAGAAATTAGGGGCAGCTTATTAGTATTTGATTTAGTGGCAGAGACCAGTGAGCCCGAAGTACCTGAATGGGGAGGTCCCCAGATCCTCACGGGGGAGGCTCCTGAATGTGGGAGGTGGCATTTGCAGGGAGCAAGGCTCTGGGGGGCCCAGGGCGGGGCTCCCTGGTCACTGGGGACTGTGGTCCCGAGACAGCCTCCTGGTATGGCGGTTCGGTGAGAAGGACTCGAATGACCGCCATGCCACCAACTGCGAGCCTGCGAGCGCTTTCTGCTGTGTGTGCACCGATGGCTCGGGTCCATCCCACAGCCTGCACTGTGCCTGTGTGCTGGGCCCAGGAAGTGCCTCATAGGCTTGGAGCTTGTGCAGTTGGAGTCTTCTCCAGCAGGACCCCAAATTGTTCCACAGCCTTACGAGAGATGGTGGGGTCAAGGGACAAACAAACAAGGACTGTCAGCCTGGGCACAGGTCGCCATTCCCAGGGGGCCTCTCTGCTTGGCAGTGCCAGACACTGGAGGGCAACTGGGCAGGAGGACTGCTGGACAAGCCCCAGGAAGCCTGGTCCCTCTGGGGTGGGTGGAAGGGAAGGAGCAGCCAGGCCTCAGGCGGAGCCACTCCAGGAGCCCTCAGCCCTCTCCCCACTCACTCCATGCTGTGGTGCACGTGAGGTTGGGGTGCGCAGACCTCACGCCTCACACGCCTGGCTGCCAGAGGGATGGGTTCTCCTCCGGTTCTGGGTCTGATAACCCTGGCAAGGGGCTCTGATCAGCCCGGTGTGACACAGGTCACCACTGCCATTCGCTGGGCCAGTGTGATGGGGCCACCTTGTCCTAACCCAGCAACGCTTGCAGTGGCAAAGGGGTAGGTGGGCCGTTCTGGAGTGACTAGCAGCGTTGGTTTCCTCTGGATGGGCCACAGCTGCTCTCGAGCTGCGAGGGACACATGGCCGAGCTCCGCTTGGGAGTGGCGGAAGGGTGGACAGAGCGAGAAGAGAGGCACTGCTGGACCCACGGGCCTGGGACTTCAGTGGGGAGCAGGGAGGAGTGTGGGGAGGTGACCACCAGCCTGTTGGGACTGTCAGCAGGACTGGGGTGGGTGGCTCCCGGAAAGCTGGCTGGGCTGACTCTTATCTGAGGAAGATGGGGTGGCCACTGGGTGGGGGTGTGATGTCACAGGTGTGTGGGGCAGTGTCCACCGGGGTCATCACCGGGGGCCTTCACAGCAGCGCCTGTGGGCAAGGGGCTCTCAAGAGATGCAAGGACTGGGTGCCTGTCCTGTGTCCCGTGGCTGTGTGTCCGGTCACCTGTCTCCCTGGCTCCAGCAAACCTGCTCGCCATGGCTGTCTGGACAGTGGCCCCTTGCCCAGCCTCCCTGGGCACATCTTGAATCCAGTGAGAGGTCACTGGAGGACCTGTCCGGGAACAATGGGAGCCCTTGGCTGGGCCCGACAGACTGCAGGGCCCCTCCTCTGCATGCTAATGCGGGATTAGCATCTCCTCCCGGGGACTACCCGCTGAGCCGGCAGGGGCCTGAGTGCCCCCACCTGGGTCCCCGCAGGGGAGTCTAGGAGGCCCCCAGGCCTCACTGTGGCTCCTCAGTGCCCCCTGCCCACCTCTCCGTCACTTAGCTGGGCTCTAATCCACTTTCCCAGGGGCAGGTGGCATCAGTGGCTCATGGGAGGCCTGTCTGGCCTGTCACTCACGAGCAGTGATGTAGTGGCAGCTGAGGGCACACAGTATCTATGGCGTTGATCGGCTTGGCCCACGAGGCAGCCTGTCCAGGAGTATTGCTGGATAAGTGCGGAAGCGTGGGGCATGCCTGGTGGCAGCTCAGTCCCCTCAGACAGAAGGGACGCCTGTGTGCCGGGGCCAGGGTGGCCCTACCAGCCCCGCTCCGGATCTCTGCTGAGCCTGAACGACCGTGTGATGTGTGTCCTGCCTTGGAGTGGCCTCAGGCACTGTGACAAGGGCCGGGCTGCCATTCACTGAGCCCCTCTTGTGTGCGCGCTCATCTCTGCTGCCGGCTGTGGCCCCGCGCTTCCCTGAGTGCCTGTCACAGCCGGGCGAGGGTGGGGTCAGGTGGCAGGTGGCCCGCCAGAGACAGCGGGCCGGGGACACTGCTGGCGGCCTCCTCCGCCCTGACAAGGAGGGCCCGGAGTGGAGGAACTGCTTTGTGTGCTGCCTGCAGAGATGCTGGGGAGGGCCGAGGGGCGGGCTGTGCTCCGGCCTGCGCGGTTTAGTCGCTGGTTCCACATTTGCCACTCGTCTCATCCCCACGTGGAGGCCGCCAGGGGGGCAGGCAGGTTATCAGTGCTGGGCCTGATGAACTGGACCCAGCGCTGCGCTGCGGGAGAAACCCGAGCTCGTCCCTGGAGACAAAGCTGGGGTGGCAATGGGTGTCTGCGGCTGTCTCTTGCCATGGCAGGCCCAGGGCCTTTGGGGAGCCCCCCACCTACAAGGAGAAGGGAGGCCCCATTATCTGGCTGGAAAGGGGGAGGGGCCGACCACATGTCAGAGGAATGTCGGGGAGAGGAGGTGATCAATGAGGCTCTATTGATTTGCATCTCTCCCTGCGATTTGATTAAGAACAGTATGGAGATGAGGTGTGGGGAGGGCGCTGGGCTGGAGCCCCAGGCCAGCGATGGCTTAGGGGTCCTTCATGTTCTGGAGTCGGCAAGGGGCTGAGAGCCTCTGGCTTTGTCAGATGCTGGCAAGGATCAATTGGATCAATCGATAGTATTAGAAATGATAATGAGTCAATTCTGCTGGGCCCAGAGGCCTTAACCACTTCACTGCTCCGGCTTCCAGGGCAGGTGCCAGAGCAGACCCAGCTCGAGCTTGCTAGCTCCCTCCCCAGGCCCACAGCTTCCAGGCCAGAGCCTGAGTCCATCTGGGTCCTGGGGAAGCTCCCAGGGGCCTGGCCAGGAGGGGCCGGGGCAGCTTGGGTCAGGAGCTACACAGAGGCCTGGGGCCTGGACCAGCCACGTCAGACCCCAAAGGCTCAGCCATATCCATAGTACCTGCCCTCCAGAGCATCTCGCCAAACCTGGACAAGGTGGGGCAGGATGACTCCGATTATAGCAACAGAGAGGAACTATCAGCAGCCCGCGGGGGACACGTCCTGCTGGACCTGTTGCGTGCCGACAGAGTGTTGACCTCCATGGGTCACTGAGCACCTCTGGGACCCACTTTCTTCCTCTGTAAAGCACCATCCATGTGTACCAGCAGGGGATTGAGAAAGTGGCAATGATGATTTTGTCAACACAGTCCTGAGGTAATGCTTGCTGTCTGATCTGTGGAGCTCCAAACTCGGCTGCTGCTCTGTGTCCACTGTGGTGAATGCCTAATGTCCAGGAGTCTCTGGCCACTCCTCC
>RJWT010022199.1:0-17276 GCA_004365215.1 Cuniculus paca
GGTGTCAACTCCTGCAGCATCCTGTGGCTGGGCGATGGGTTTAGAAATGGGACCAGCCATGCTGATTCCATAGGTTCTGAGAGTTCAGGGAGATAACAGAGACTCATGAGTCTGCTCGGCCCAGAGAAGGCCCCCAAATATGACAGACGGATCATGAGGGATGGAGAATCAGGAAAGAGACCAGAATGCCATGGTTAGAGGGAAGCCAGCCAAGAGCCCACCAGGTCACTTAGTGCAGTCTCCACTCTTCTCAGACAGCCTTTGGAGCTCCCACGCTCCAGCCCCATGTCTGTCCATGTATTAGAGGTTGGCCTGGCTTTTCTTCCCCTTTACCCTCAGGTAATAGTTTCTGTTCAAGTGGAAAGCCTTCTGGTTCCTTAGCCCACCCAGGGGAAGGCTGATATCGCTGACATTGCTAGGCAACCTATTCATCAGCCCTTGACAACCTGCTTATTATGCTTCCTCTCTGACTGCGGAGGTGCAAGCCAGGGACTGACCCTGGCAACTCAGCGGGAGGCCTGTGTGATTCCCCAGAGTCACCTGGATGAGGCCAGCCCAGAAGGAGGGATTGGGGCAGATGGCCTATCTTTCAAGCTCTCGCTAGGAGCCATAATTTCTAAATGCTAATCCCAGTTTTGATTTTCCACTTGCTAGTATGGCTGGTCCACTTCAAATTGTGCCATTCGCAGTCTGCATCTCTGAGCACATGCGGTCCGCGGGTCCCAGTCCAGGTGCCCGAACTGCTTCACCTGCAGAGCCAGGCTTTCCCAAGTGGCTAAGGCACCTGCATGGTAAGCAGCTCTCCTTGGGATTTTAACGTGAGGTCAAGTCTGAGAACCCTTGGACTGGATTCGGCTTTTCTGCCTCCAATTTAATTCCAAGGAAGCAAAGGTCAATTCTAGACACTGGGTGAGTTTTTACCATGCATCTCTGAAGCCAGAAAGACTCATCTATTCTCTGAGAAATCAAAGCAAACAAACAAATTTGGCAGAGCTTTACCAGAATCTTCCTTGGGCAAGGCTCAAGCAAACCTAGCCTCAGGGGAGGCTACTCACAACTCTTGGATTATTTATAAACTAGGTTCAGTCCAGCCAATCTCAGCCATTTAAGCACTTCTTTAAGCCCTGGCCAGCATCCAGGGATGCACTCAGAGCTGGCTCTGTATGCCCACCCATCACTGAAGTGGTGGTTGGAAACCAGGTAAACCTTTCCTACTTTTGAAAGACGTTTTTCAGCCCAGGGCACTCAGCACACCCTGTAGAACCAAGCTAAGTGGCATCCACATGGATGCAAATCTGGGACACAAGAGGATGTTTTAGTGGAAAACCCTTCATTCCAGCAGCTTCCTTCTATTAAATTCTGGTCCTCTTGCTCATTTTTTCACTAATTAGCTCCTGGCCTTTTCCAAGCCCAGTGCAAGGTTGATGTGTGGTGAGGGTTATTTTCAGCTGCACCTTCTTCTTAATGCTAGGATGGGGAAAAGACATTGTACGGCCTGTCCTGTGGCTGTCAAGGCGGCCAGAAGGGGAAGCTTCATCTCACTGTCTCCCAGTTTGGCCTCTCCATTTGGTCACCTCTGTCCTGGGGGGTTTCCTGTCCACAGGAGGGAACAGCTTCAGGGAATTCCTCCACTAAGAGGGAGTTGCTGAATAAACAGCTCTTTGGAGGACAACTGAGGGGTCTTTCTCATGGTCCCAGGAGGGCCCTGCAGACCCAGTCACTAGCTGCCCACATGGTCACACCACAGGACAGGGCGCTTTCCCCATCCTATGGCTCCCTCTGGAAGTTCCTGGGAACACCTCTCAAATTATCTGCACTCAAATGAGAACCTGGACTGGGTTTGATAGGGGAATCCCCAACTTTAGTCACAACACATATAGCTCCCAAGATGTGTCAGTTATTTTTGTCTTTCCTTGGCTCCCTGGGCCAGCCCTGGACTGGACAGCAAAGATAACTGACAGATGACAGGAACAGGGAGACAAGCGGCCATGCCCTCAGCTTTGGGGGGCCAAGGGTTTCTCAGGGCCGGATCTGCACACTGAGCCTAGAGAGTGTGGGGGCTTCAGCTTACTGAGACCCTCTAGGGAGGGAGACTCAAGGATTTGTCATCTGGAGGCTGTTCTAGCACGAAGGACAGACAGTAAAGGAGGGTGAGAAACTAAGTGTATTGGTGGGGGGTTGAGGACTTCAGCCTGACAGTTTGATCTAAGATGGTGCCTTCTTAGCAGAATTGTCACATAAAGGTCCCCTATGTTAGCAAGGAAAGCTTCATGGAGTCTGATGGCTGAGGGAGGGTCCCCTGCCAGTGACCCCTGGCCTACTTGCTAGGAGCCACGGGCCTCATATCCCCTATCATGGCTCTAGGGATGCACACACTTTCTCTGGGGAAAGTGAGCGAGCCCTCCTGCCCCGTGTGGAGGCAGGCATGGCTGTCTACACCAGCGAGCTGCAGGCTTTGTTCTCTACAGGGCTGCCTGGTGGGAGCAGCCCCAGCCTGGCATCAGGCCACAGGGTTGGTGTCAAGGGACCTTTCCAAACCCAATGCAGGGGGAGATGAGTCATTCCTTCCTACTCAGTGAGGATGAACAGAACCAAGAGACTCTGCTTGCCACTGAGTCAGAGCTCGGAAATGCTGTTTTTAGAAATCTCACTGCAGCTCAGTGCCAATGAATCAGAATCTCCACTATTGAACCAGACTTTACAGATGCCTGTTCTAGGAGGCACAGCCTGGGGAATGGAGCCCACGATGAGACAAAGGCCTCCCACACGGAACAGTGTCCTCAGTCCTCCTCCAGAAGGGTCTACGCCATTGCTCTCGACGCTCAGGGAGGGATGAGAGGCCAGGGCCCAGGACTACAGGGGGAGATCCACAGGGATGGGGCCCACGTCTATAGTGGGAGGGTTTTTGGAGTCACAGCGCAGGTTTACATGGGAGGGTCAGTGAGGACAGGACCCAGGTCTGCACTGAGAATTCAGTGAAAGCAAGGTGCTGAGATCTACAGTGGGAGGGTCTGCAGCAGGAGAATGTACAGGGACGTGACCCGTGTCTATGGTGGGAAAGTCTGTGGGGAAAAGTCCCAGGTCTACAGTGGGAAGGTCTACAGGGCCAAACTCAAAAGGACCATGAAAAGCAAATGTTTTGAATTGATTCAAGACATCAAGGCAGCCTTGACAGTGCAACTAAGGACACTTCCAAAAGAGGATTTCCAGAACCGTTTCAGGAAGTGGCAAGAATGGTGGGATAAGTGTGTTCAAAGCAAGTGGGAATATGCTGGGGGGATTAATGGCCATATGTCCTTTATTACAATCACAGTTTTAAAAAAAACATTTTGATAACACCTTGTAGGGATGATTTCCTTACACTCTTTCCAAAGATCCAACAAGTAGGTTCTGTTTCCCAGTTTCCAGAGAGGCCAAGGGACACTCCAAGGTCACCGGCTGTTGAAAGGGCAGCTCTCTGTGCCAAGCTAGGGATGAGTGGTCTCCTGGGTCCTGAGGCAGGTGGATGGCGGAGGCAAGGGTGGTGGCTGCTGCTGCTGAACTCAGCACTTTGTGCTTTGCCATTCTCCCTGGGACCTGGGAGGAAGCCACTCTAGCCCTCACTTCAACCCTGGCACCTGAGCTGTTTGACAGGCTGACGTGCAAACACAGAGCAGGCCTCGCTCCCCAGGTGAAACACAGCAAGTCCCCCTGCTCCTGGGAGAGGCCAGTGTCACCCCTCAGCTGAGCACACAAGACACACGCCCCACCTGCATCACCCACCAGGACACCAGCACTCTGTCTGCACTCCTTTCTTGTCCATGGCCTTGGTTCAGGTGCGCTGAGGCTATAGACCACGCTGCCCCAGTGGGAACCTCAAGGTCATAGAGCACTGTGGGGGTGACTATCCATTTTCAGGGGCAGTTGCCTCCCACCATGGCGTACACATTCTCAGCCATGAATGTGGCCTGGCATAGAGTGTGAGTATCGGTGCTGGTTCCAAGTGAAATGATGGGGCCAGGTGTTGCCTCTCTTCAAATGAGCCAGGCCCAACCACCTGCTCCCCAAAGCGCTCACATCAGTGCCAGGTGTCTGTGGACTGAAGAGATAGGGCAGTAAACAAACCAGAAAATAACAAGTGTTGGTAAGGTTCGGACAAACTGGAACTTTTGTTTCGTGCTGGTGAGGATGTAAGACAGGGTAGCAGCCATGAAAACCAGTATGGCATTTCCTCAAAAAATTAAACATAAAATGATCACATGATTCAGCAATTCCATTTCTGGGCATATGCAAAAAAAATGAAATTAGGGTCTCAAAGAGATCCCTGTACACCGTGTTCATACGAGCACTATTCACAACACACAAGAAGTGAGAGCAACTTAAGTGTCATGGTTGGATGAATAAACAAAATAGGTTTAAAAAAAGAAAGGAAATTCTGCCATATGCAACAATGTGAGTGCACTTTTTCACTAGTACATATTTGCAGTAAAATAAAATTCATTGTTGATAGTCAGTACCTGTATATTACACACTTAATTCATTTTACATTCCTTTCCCCTCCTCCAACCTTCCATTGCTTGGTTGCCTTCCCATTTGCAAAAGATCTTCCTGTTTCCTTTTATCTGTCTTGCATTTTGCTCTTTAATTTATTTATACTTTGAATTTCTCATATAAGAGAAACCATGTGATATATAAGCTTCTGTGTCTGATTTATTTCACTTAACATTATGCTTTTAAGGCTCATCTGTTTTTCTACAAATGATTCACATTTATCTTCCCTTATAGCAAAGTAGTACTCCATCGTGTATAAATGCTACGTTTTCTTTATCCATTCATCTGTTGACAGACATATAGACTTTGAAGATTTAGCTATTATGAGTCGTGCTGCTATAAACATAGGTAAGCACGTATCACTGTAATATGATATATTTAGCTCTTTTGGGAAGATTTCTAATAGGGGAATAGTTGGATCAAATGGAATTTCTAGTTTTAGTTTTCTGAGGACTCTCCATACTGATTTCCATAGTGATGGTACTAGCTTACAATGGAGAGGTTGCATTTCCCCCCACAGCTTCCCCAGCATTTGTTCTTATTTGACTTCTTGAGGATGGCAATCATTAAGCAATACTGAACATGTTTTTCATGCATTTATCAATCATTTGCACATCTTTTGAGAAGTGTCTATTCATTTCATTACCCATTTTTTAATGGGTTTTTTATTGTGTGGGGGTCTAATTTTTCAAGCTCTTTTTATGTAGTACTAGATATTTGTTCTCCATCTGAGGTGTAGCTTGTAAAAAATTGTTCCCACCTTGTAGGTTGTCTCTTCACTCTGTTGGTTGTTTTCTTTGCTGTGTAGAAGCTTTTTAATTTGATATTTGTTGATTCTTATTTCTTGTGCAGTTGGGCTTGAGTTCAGATAATCCTTGCCTATGCCTATGTCTTCAAGAGATTTACCTATTTTATCTTTCAGCAGGTTAAGTGTTTCTGTTTTAACATTTGGATCTTTGAACCATCTTGATTTTAGTTTTGTTCATGTTGAGAGATATGGGTCTAAACTCAATCTTCAGCATGTGGATCACCAATTTTCCCATCACCATTTATTAAAGAGACTATCATTTCTCCAACATATGTTTTTGTCCCCTTTGTCAAAGATCAGGTGGCTGAAAGTGTCTGGGAATGTTTCTGTATCCTCTATTCTGTTCCATTCATTCATATGTCTCTTTCTATACCAGTACCATATTGTTTTTATCATTGCAGTTTTGAAATATAACTTGAAATCCATGTTTATGATGCCTTTTTCCCTGCTTTTATTACCCAGGATTATTTGTGCAATTTTGAGTCTTCTCTGGTTCCATATTAATTTTAGGATTGTTTCTGCTAGTTCTGTAAGCAACTTTTGGTTGGAATTGCTTTAATTCTGAGTATCAGTTTTGGAAGAATGGCCATTTTGATGATATTGGTTGTGCTTATCCAGGAACAGGGTTATATCTTTCAATTTTCTGATGTTCCTTTTCGTCTCCTTTTCCAGGGAACTGTAGTTTTCATTGTAGAGGTCTTTCACTTCCTTGGTTAAGTTAATTCCTAAGTATTTAATTTTTCTTGATACTATCATGAAAGGTATTGTTTTCTGACTTTCTTTCTCTGAGTTCCCTATTGATATGCTGGATGGCTATTGATTTTCATGTGTCAATTTTGTATCCTGACACATTGCTAAATTCAATTACTAGTTCTAGACGTCTTGGTGGGCTTTTTGGGTCTTCTATGTAAAAGATCATGTCATTTGCAAATAATGATAATTTGACTTCTTCCTTTCCCGTACATAACCTTTTTATTTCTTTCTCTTGTTAATTGCTCTGGCTAATATATCAAATCTATATTGAATATGAAGGGTGATAGCAGACATCTTTGTCTTCCCCCTGATTTTAGGGGGAAAAACTTTGAACTTTTCCCCATTTAATATGATGTTGGCAGTAGTTTTGAAATAAATGGTTTTTATTGGATTGAGATAAGGTCTTTCTATACCTATTTTCTTCTGGGTTTTACCATGAATGAATATTGAATTTCATCAAAAGTTTTTTCCTCATCAATTTATATACTCATGTGATTTCCGCCCTTGTTTCTGTTTATGTGTTGTGTTACATTTATTGATTTGTATATGTTGAACCATATTTGCATCTCTTGGAGGAAACCTACTTGGTCATGATCTTTTTGATGTTTTGCTACATTCTATATCTTTGTGAGAATTTTTGCAGCTATGCTCATTAAAAAGATGGACCTATAGTTTTTTTTGTTTTTGTTTTTATTTATTTATTTGTAGGGTTTTTGTCTGGTTTTGGAATCAGAGTGATGCTTGCTTCCAGGAATGAATCTGGAAGTACTCCTTCCCGTTCAATTTCAATAAAGAGTTTGAGGAGTATTTGTGTTATATACTCCCTGAAGGTCTTGTACAATTCAGCAGTGAATCCATTGTATCTTGAGCTTTCTTAGTTGGTAGGTTTTTTTAAATTATTGCCTCAATTTCATTGCCTGTTATTGGGTTGTTGAAAGTTCTTAATGTTTTTTTGGTTCAGTTTGGGCAATTCATATGTGTCTAGGAATTTGTCCATTTCAAGATTCTCAAATTTGTTGGAGTACAATTTTTATAGGAGTTATTAATGATCTTTTGAATTTCAGCAGTGTCCATTGTGCTTTCACTTTTTTCATTTTTTTTTTTTTTGTGGCACTGGGGATCAAACTCACAATCTCACGCTTGCCAGGCAGGTGCTTAGACCGCTGAGCTAAATCCCCAGCCCCACTCTTTTCATTTCTAATTGCAATGATGTATGTCTTTTTTCTTTCTTTTGTTAAGTTTGGCTAAGGGTTTATTATTTTGCTTATTCTTTCAAAGAACCAGCTCTTCAATTTATTCATTCTATTTTTTTAGTCTTAATTTTGTTAATTTCTCCTCTGATCTTTATGATTTCTCTCCTTGCACTAGTTTTGGGCTTGGGCTATTTTTATTTTTCTTATATCTTGAGGTGCATCATTAGGTTATTCACTGAGTATTCGCGGTAATAAACTTCCCTATTAGGATTACTTTCATTATGTCCTGTAGGTTCCGGTACAATGTGCTGGCATCACTATTTGATTCTAGGAATTATTTAATTTCTTCCTTGATTTCTTCTGTGACCCACTGAGTTCTCAAGAATGTTATTTAATTTCCAGATATTTGTAAAGTTTCTGTAGTTTCTTTCCAGTGGATTTCTAGTTTCAGTGCACTATGACCTGATTGTACACATGGGATAGTTTTGATTCTTTTGTACTTATTTAATCAAGCTTTATAGACTTCTATGTGCTTTGTTTGGAGACAGTTCTCTGTGCTGCCGCTGAGTAGAAGGTGTATTCTGTTGTTGTAAGGTAGAACACTGTAGATATCTATTAAGTCCATTTGTTCAAAGGTGTGGTACAACTCACATTTTGTTAATTTTTTGTTTAGTTGTTTGTCTGTTCATGTCAGTGTGGTATTTAGGCAACCCATGATGGTTGTATTGGTATTTATTTGATCTTTTATGTCCAGTGTTGTTTGTTTTATGAAGTTAGGTGCACCAATAGTTGAGGCATATATACTTACAATGGTTGTCTCTTTCTGCTGAATTGTTCTCTGAATTAATAGGTAGTGACCATCTTTGTCTCTCATGATCAGTTTTAGTTTGAAGCTTATTTTGAGAATAAAACTGCTACCCCTGCTTTTTCTTGGGGTCTTGGTGCATGGAATATTTTCTTACATTCTTTGATTTGTAGTCTGTGAATCACTTTTTAAATTAGATCAGTCCTTTGAAAGCAACAGACAGTTGGGTTCTATTTTTTGACCCATTCTGCCAATCTGTGTCTTTTAATAGAAGAATTGAGGCCAATTTTTTATCAAAAAGTATTGATTTATTTCTGTCATTATATTCTTTTTCTATTGTTGGTTCCTTAATTTTTCCCTTTTTGTTTAACTTCTTGCCTTGCTTGATGTATTCATACCATCTGATTTTTTTTACTTAGTGGCTTTGTTGTTTCAGTCTAGGATATTCCTGAGTATTTTTTGGAGTGCTGGTTTGGTGTTCATGAATCTCTTAACATGTTTTGTCATGAAATGTCCTTATTTCACCATCAATTTTGGTCTGGGTTGGAAATTGATTTCTGTTAAGGCTGAAATGTTTCTATCCAAGTTCTCTGGGCCTTTAAAGTTTGTGTTGATAAGTCTGGTGTAATCCTCATGGGTTTACTTCTATAAGTGGTTTTTTGTTTTTCTTTGATGGCTTTTAAGATTTCGTCCTTGTGCTGAATTTCTGGGATTTTTTACTATGATGTGTTACAGGGGGCTTTTTTTTTTTCTTCATTGTAGTTATTTGGCATTCTGTAAGCTTTGCTTACCTCTAGGTTGAGTTCTTTCCCCATACTTGGAAGGCTTTCTGCTATGATTTCTGTAAACATGTTTTTATTCTATGTGTACCATCTCTAGTTTCTCTCTTAACTCCAATTGCCTTAGCTTCGTCTTCTTAGTGTCATCTAGTAGCTGTTGGATGAATTTTTCTTGCTCTCTTATAAAGGCTTCTCTGAGTATACCATCATGTATTTCTATTTTGCCCTTGACCTCTGAAACCCTATCTTCACGTTAGTCACTTCTGTTGTTTATGAATTCAATAGAATTCCTTATCTCCGGGATTTCTATTTGGTATCGTTTTGTGGAGTCTATTTGTTCGGTAAATTCATCATTCATATTTTTAACTGTTTTAGTCAGCTCTTCCAATTTTTTATTTGTTTCTCCTGTAACTCCATTGGTCAGTTTGCTTTATAGTTCCACTATCCTTTGGGTTATGTCTTCTTTGAATTTGCCGAGTTTCTTTGCTTCCTCTTTGATCATTTCATATAGCTCGGTTATCTGGTGTTTGAGTTCCTCCCCAACAGTGCCCCTTGGGTCTGCTTTAGGAGAGTTGGGAGTCTTTGGAGGCATTTTGTTGCCTTGATTTTTTCACGTTTCTGTCTTTTTGTGTGTGCTGAGGGTTGAGGTCAAATAGAGTAAATACAGTATATGTTGATAAGAATATCTCTTTAGTTAGGTTCTGTTTTCCAGAGACGTGTTCCTAGGAAGTACTGTATACTATTTCAGTCTATTCAACTTAATTGGGTTTGACCTTGTCATTCCATAGTAAGGAGAGAATTTCTACTAGTTATAACAGCATCAACAGATCCAACCACTCATCAATCATAAATATTAAAACTTATCCTGATAGTTTTGCCCTTTTGTCAATACCCCTCATAGAGTATATTGTACAGCTTCTTGTGGTTCAGTTGGGAGAAAGGATGGAGGAAGGGGGTATGTCAGTGGAAAGAATAGACAGGAGGCTGGACTCTTGGAATTGTTTTTATAGCTGGGGTAAAGGACTAGTGTTTAGGGAGTTTGAGAGAATATTTATGTAGGCAGAGGGAGGTATACAGATGGGTAAGAGTGTATTTAGAGATTGAGGGAACTTATGAGATTGTCAGAACCCGTTAATATATTTACAGGTAGTTTTGTTTGGACCTTAAAACTCCAGTTTTGTTAGGAATTACTCTGACATGCTCTTGGGTGGTACTCTTTAATTTATAGCACTGGTGAATTCTTATTCTCTAATGAACTTGTCCAGGCCACTGTTATATTTATGCAATTAGATAAGTGGAGTGAAGGGGGAAGGCAAGGAGGTGAGATAATGAGAAAGAGAGAAGAAAAAAAAATAGCTAGGAAAGAGAGTCAGAAAAATAGAAGAGAAGAAGCACTAAAAAAAGGAAGCAGGTCAAAGGGGGAAGACTTTGAAGAATAAAGTATAATAACCAAATGATACCAACAGTGAAGCAAGAACCAGAAAAAAAGAGAATAAATAAATAAATAAATAAACAAACAGTGAAGATGGCCCAAATCAAAGAAGTGAAGAAATGACTTCATCAACCAAAATAAAACTAGGAAAACAAAAACAAAAACAAGACCTTTCACACACAGTTGTTATAGCACGCCTTAACCCAGAGAGCTCATACAGTTCTCTCTACACTGGTGACCCATCTGATTGTGAGCAGCTAAGCAGTTTCTTCTGTGGGCAGGACAATTCCTTGCCTGAAGCCATGAGGGCTGTTGCTGACTCTGAACGTGTGTTCTTGTTGCAAGCTGTGCTCTAGGTGTGACCCACTGTAGGCCTCCACGGACCTAATTGCCTTAATCAATTTGGGGGTCAATGTCTCAGGCATCTTTTTGTCTTCCCTCCTTAGGCTTTCCTTGCCTAATATATGTTTATAGTGTCTCTCCTCAAAGAGGTCTATCTCAGCCCTATGTACATAACCTACTGCCACTTCCAGGCTCTGCTGAGGACCCGCGCCTTTTTTTGCCAATGTGAGATGGTAGGCAGGACCTCATGCTCTCCTGGGCCCTCCCACTGTTTAGAGAGATGATAGGAAAGTGCCTGTTCTATTCTGTCTCCACCAAATTGCCCTCTGATCTTGGCACCACACTCTGTCTCAGCTCTCACAGATCTCCCCTGCCTCTCTACTCTGCATTCTTGTTGCCACTTAGGGTCTCCTTGCGGTCCCCAGGTAGGAAGCGCTGAAGTCTCTCCCATAAGAGCCCTCTAACAATTGTAGGTCACATGCTGAATGCTCCAGCAACAGTATTCCCATTGTATGTGGGAGAATGGCCAATTTTTCTGTTTCTGTGTTGAACAAGCCTTTCCTCTCCCCACAGTACCACCGCTTGCTGGCTCCAGAGTGCTTCTGTTTACAAGCTGTGGGTGCATCCTACTGGTCACGGGTGCTGGAGCCTATTGTTTACAAGGTGTGGGTGTGAGGCAATTTGTTCTGCCCGATTTTGCTTTTGGCTTCTCTAGAATATGTCTCACTTGCCATGCCTGGTAGGGTGAGCAGGGTTTTGTGAGTGTAATCAATTATCCAAGCTGTCACTGAAGGGCCAGCTCCCTCCCTCCATCCAATCCTTTCCCAAGATGTTGTGCACACTAGGTCTGGGGTGGGGGTGGGATGGGGTACCATGACATAGGTGTGGTCCAGTTTTCCCTCACACAACCCCTAAGCCAGTGGTGGTGAACCTGTGGCATGCATACCGAGCCTTGGCTAACCATGCTCAGAAAGGAGCAGTGGCACTGGGCGATAACATCACAAGCCACAGCTCATTAGCCACGACTCGTCCAGGCTTTCATATGGCCGCTCAGGATTCGGGTTTAATTGCAGGGCTGGCACTTTGTGGTAAGTGGGTTTCGGGTTGCAGTTTGGACACTTGATCTCTCAAAGGTTCGCCATCACTGCCCTAAACACTGGATTTTAGTCCAGCTAGATTTTCTTTTCATTTATCCTCCTGCATCAGACCTTATCTTTTGCACCCCCACCACACCCCCAGGGTATCTGCTTTTCTCCAGTACCAGCTCCAAGACACTCACCCTTGCCGTTACCCTACAGGCAACCATCTTGTTTCCCTGGTGAACCTTGAAGACCTTATGTTAATCAACCAGTTACAGAAGAACAAATACTATGTGATCCTCCCCTTATAGGAGGCACCAGGAGAGAACTGCCAAATTTATAAAGACACAAGGTAGAATTCGGGTGTGGGGACTGGGGGAAGGAGGGGAGGAGTTAGTGCTTCATAAAGACTGTTCCAGCTTGGCTCATAAGAAGTTCTGGAAGAGGAGGATGGTGACAGTTGCACATCAGTGTGGACACACTTATTCACACTGGAGGCACACGTCTTACATGGTTCAAACTGTAACATGTTTGTGCCTTTTACCACAGTGAAAAGTCAAGCAGAACAAGGGCACATGGCCCAAAGGCAGAAAGAAGAAACAAACTTCCCCTTCCTTTTCCTTAGGGCAAGGGTGTCGAAACAGTGATTCCCGTCTCTAAGATTCGCCAGCTTCTTGGTGGAAGGAGGAGCTCAGCCATGGTGGCCACTTCTCCCTTGCACCCAGAAATTCCTCCTTGCGCAACCAGTGAGAGCAGCTCAGACTTGCGTTGGCGTCTGATAACTGTCCTATGGCCAGACTTATCCACCTGGTTGCTGAGTTGTTGGGTGTAGCCAGTGTGATCTGAGACATGGAAGTGCTCGAAGACTCAATGTGAAAGAAAACAAAAGACTACGTCATTGCTGTCCCATGCGTCGCAGTGGTAGCATTTTGCACTAACCACCTCTTTTCCACAAAAAGATTGGGGATTCTTGAACTAGAAGGTGGCCTTGGGGGAGGACTTGCCTTTCATCCAGCTTGGGTACATTCGGGCTGGGAAGCAGGAGAGGTCTGGACACAAGGCCCAGGCCAAGGTGGCCACTGTTGGGTGCAGAAAAGGTTCGGGCTCTTCCTGCCCAGCAACCAGCCAGCTTCCTCCAGCCCTTCACACAGTCTGAGTCCATGGTGACTGTCACTTGAGTGCCACAAAGTTGCCTTCCAGTCTCCCATAGAGCTTCTAGGCAGCTTGGTGTCAGTGTCTGACTTAGTGACCTATATCAGAGTCTATTGTTGAAGCTGAAAAGACCCTTCGAGAGGCACCTCAGCTCACCCCATTCGCACAGGAAGAAGTCAGGACTAAACTGGCCATGGAGTGACTGAGAGACGCCGTCATTCTTTCCACCTCTTGGTCACTACAAAATCTGGTAGCATCAGGCCAAGATGGGGGCACAGCTAGGGCCATGTGGCAGGATCTGCCGGCAACGCTCAGGATTGCACTGTGCGTGATTCGGACCCAGGAAGAGTCAAGTCCTGCCCTCCACCCCCTCGGCTGTATCCCTGGGGGCCTCATCCCTGAAGCCCACC
The DNA here is from genome assembly GCA_004365215.1 of Cuniculus paca. Classification (NCBI taxonomy): domain Eukaryota; kingdom Metazoa; phylum Chordata; class Mammalia; order Rodentia; family Cuniculidae; genus Cuniculus; species Cuniculus paca. The sequence continues at coordinate 13,284 of RJWT010022199.1, forward strand.
CAGGCCTGAACCATCAAGGCCCAGCAAAGTCTGGCTCCTGCGCATGTGGAAGAGGAGCCACGGCCCAAGGCAATCATCTCCTGCTCCTTCCCGCCTGGCTCCTCTCTGTGCAGAAATGTGCAATGTGCGTTGTCCTCCAGTGTTAGGACAGCTGCCAGGGAAAGGTTTTATTCGTCACTTCCTGGCCACAGCACCAGGGGACGAAGCCCTCTGATTTTCCTACCCTTGCTGTTATCTCTTGTGCTGCTCTTCCTCACTGCAAGCGCATCCTGAGTCATTTCAAGTGTACAATTGCTTTCTCAGCCAGGGTGTCCTCCCCCAGAACTCACGTGTACTTTTGAAGAGTGCAGAACAACTTAATCGTGACAATGCACAGAGAAGCCCATATATATATATTTATATATATTAGTATTTTATTGCTGATCTCATTTCTCCCCATTCTATATTATTTACGCAGCTGATTAACTTTAATGAGCACCTGGAGAGTAATTTGGTGAAACGTTAAAGGAATTCATGGCCCAGAAAAATGGGGAAAGGACCCTGTTAATGCTTGAGAGAGACCGTGTTCAGGTGGCCGCCCTCCAGGAAATGCATCTGACCCCACCTCTGCACACAGAGCCCTGACATGAGAGCACAGAGGTGCCGAGTGGCCGCGCGCTCCTGAGGGCCGTGGAGCCACGGCTCCTGGGTCAGAGCTGCTGAGGGTGGTGCTTGGACCCCCCCATGCCGCTTTTTTCTTTCCTCTTATTTTGGTAATGCTGGGGCTTCTCTGTGCAGAAAGCCCAGGGCTTCACACACAGCAGGCAAGTTCGCTCTCACTGACCTACGAGGTGTGATCAACACAGATGATGAATATTGACTCCAAAAAATATGATTACGGTGAAAAGACACATTGCCATTAATCTCCCTCCAAACACTTCCCTCTTGCTTAGATCACACCTGTCACTTTCTGAAGCAGCTCTGGAAGTCCTCTTTTGTGTCTTTAATTGTGTTGTCGTGGCTGCCTCAGTGTCCCAAATAGATTTAAAACATTTGCCTTTCGTGGTCATTTTGACTTCAGGAAAAAGCCAGACGTTATACGGTGCCTGATCCAGTGAATAAAGTGGATGAGGACATATTGTCATGTTTTTATGGGACATAAGACTTTTGATGTTGGTTCAGGACACTGAAGCAGCCACAAAAAGTCCCAAAAGAGGACTTGCAGAACTGCTTCAGAAAGTGGCAAGAAAAATGGGCTAAGTGCGTTGGAAGAGAAAACAAGTATTTTGAGAAGATTAATGGCAATGTGTCTGTTACTATAATAATTTTTAAAAACTTTAAGCATTTTACTGTATATTTTTAAAAATCACACCTCATAAATCCCCAGCCCTGGACCCCACTCTTAGGTTCTCCCAGGAAGCACATGATACCTAAGGTTTTTACCAGAAAGTCCTTAGATTTTTATCACAAAGTGACACGCGCGTGGGGAGCTGAGCAGAGGGCAAGGAAGAGGAAGACAGGCTGTTTCCGTCTTCTCAGCCAAACTCCACCCCGCTGTCTCCACCCACTGAGTTCCAGCACTGCCCGCCCCCGTGCGGATCCCTGCTGGTCACACAAACCATTCCGCTAACAGTGTCCACTGCAGAAGGTGGTGAGGCAAAGGGGGAGGTCCACAGCCACAGACACCTGAAGAGGACAAAGGACGGAGGGACAAATGTCCTCAGAGACTCATTCTTGTGACAGGAACCAGAACGCAGTTTTTAGCCTGAAGTCAGAGCTACTTCAAACTGCGCTGGTCTCCCACTCCAGTAAACGGTGAGCTTCCGCCCTTCGCGAGGGCTTTTCTGCCCTGTCACAGGCGTTGGAGTGGGACTGCCTGCCCCCCGCCCAGAGCTGCTCCTGGGGTTTTCGTTCATCTTTCTGCAAGGGGCGACGCACCCTGGATCCTGAACCTGTTTCTAACCGCGGCAGCCCCTTAGTCAAAGCGATCTGGCTCCCAAGTCCGTGAAGCCCTGCGGGGCTTTGAAAAGTCCCGGTATCTCCGCCTTGCGTGTATGTGCATTGTAAATCCCAGGCGGTAAACTTAGACAAATCAGTCTGCGGGGGCCTCCCTGACGTGGCGCCACGTGACGTGAATCCGTAAGGACCTCTCAGACCGCACGTGTCGGGCTAATGGCTGTTCTTACCTCGAGCGCCGACCCACTGCAGTTCTAGCTCTCACAGCTCTCCGTCAGGGGAGAAGGTCACCTCCAGCGTGGGGCCATTTGAGAAGTCCTAGAAGTGTCGCTGCCCCAGTGGTGGTCCCTTGCCAGCTGGGCACAGGGTCTGCATCACCAACATAGTGTCCACAGTGAGCAAACGCTCTGGGTGTCGGGAGTCTTTTCAGAGGTGGTTCCTCATGGATGGTGCACCGCGAGGGACAGTCACCGGCTCACAAAGCCACAGGGGATGTCTGTCTGTCAACCTCCAGCCTGCGTTACTGACCAGGCCACACCTGTCTGAGCACCCATGGCTGGGCCCCACCAGGTTCGTGACCTGAGAGTCCGTGCTCCTCGGTGCCCAAGCCACGCTTTGAGAAACAAGCTCGGATCTGCGGCTTGGTGGAGGCTGACACTGGCGTAACTCTTAGTGGGAAGGGCAAGGAAGAGTGGGGCAAGGTCCAGGGGTCACCGAGCTGCTCTGGGGTTACCCACAGAGGTTCAAGGAACATAGTGACCCAGCCCCGCCAGGACCAGGACCAATGAGGCCAGACTCCCTGGGAGTGGGGCTCCGGCCCCGCAGTGAGTCTCTTTAGGGGATTCTGAAGCTCTGACTGCTAGCTGGACAGAGCAGCACTGCCGAGGAGGGGTGGAGCGGGCTCCGGCCCAGGCACAGGTGTGCTGAGGGCGTGTACCTGCTCCCAGCCAGACAGCTGTGTGTGTGTGTACCTGTGTGTAGGCATCTGAAAAGATTTGCTTGGATCATAGCTACTCAGACAATAATATGTTACACAATAAAGCTGAGTTATTGCCTTATAATATGGAGCAGTGGTTCTCAAGTTAGTCCACTAGAGATAGAGGGACAAGCCCTCCAGGTGACTCTGGTGCAGACTTCAGCTAGAGAGTAATAATTCTATTTAAAAGGTGGAAATAGCTTTGTCCCCTCTGGGTATGGGCACAAGATCAGCTGTGGGTTCTGAGCACTGGTGCCCTGTCATGCGGCTGATATGGGATGGCCAAGCCCTCATGTATTCGCTGAATAAGAGGCCAATGACCAATTCCTTGCTGGATTATAAGCACAGTTTGTGAGTTGCTTGCAATGAATGGACTGGCTATTTTGGGGCACAATGTCTACCTTCTATAAGGCCAACAATAGCTGGGGAAGGATGGGGTCCTATGTTGTTCTGAGTACAGTGAACAGGGGGCGTGGCTCCTGGAAGGGGTGTGCCCACAGGACATCAGGGTTTGAATTTGTGATCTGGACTTAGTCCCCCAGAGTGCTGGGATTACAGGTGTGTTCTGGCTGCCTCATACTTACTCTTTACTTGGTGAAAACACTGGTTGAAGACAAAACTGCTCTTGCCAACAACACCATAAAACTCCTGTTTCTAAATCTGGGCCCTTATGGCTTTACTTTGCGGCACCAGGGATTGAATTCATGACCTCACACTTGCCAAGCAGGCACTTAGGCCACTGAGCTAACATCCCCAGCCCTTGTGTTTTTGAGACAGGGTCTCACTATGCCGTTCAGGCTGGCCTTGAGCTCACTTTGTAGCCCAGGCTGATCTCGAACTCACAATGATCCTCCTGTCTCAGCCTCCGAATCCTGGGATTATAGGCGTGAGCCACCACGCCTGGCTCCTTATGGCTTTCTATGGACTAAATTTATATTGATGACGTCCCCCTCTCCACAGGTGTTTAGAGGGGTCTGCTGAGCTCTTGGCTCATGTGCTGCTTATCCCGTTTCTGCACAGGCATCTGAGGTTACAAGGAGAAGCCTGCTTTCCCTGGGCTTGTTTCCACTCTGATTTCCTCC
>RJWT010022200.1:0-17286 GCA_004365215.1 Cuniculus paca
CACTCAAAGTTAAAAGGGAAAAGGTTTATACAGCTGACACTTTGTAGAGGTTTCGGTCCATAATCGGCTGGTTCCATGGCAGGTTGGCGCAGCAGACAGGTATCACAGAGAAATAGTTTGTGGCAGGCAGAAGATAGCAAAGCAAGAAGCAAAGCAAGGAAAGGCTCTTTCTGTCCTTTATATTGTGTCCAGACTACCAGGATTAGGGCTGTACCAAGCCAATCAGAGGACCGATTTAGTAATCACCCACCCTTAGTCCTAGCACCCTTAATCCTAGCATCACACCAAGAATCAGTCACATATTCTAGATTCAGCCACCTCTGAAAAGGCCCATCTCAAACAGCATGAGGTTTTGGGGAGACATTTAAACACAAGCCATAAAATTTTGTCTTTGGCCCCCAAAGATGTATGCACATGCATTTATGCAAAAGGCATTTAGCCCATCTCCAAGAGTTGCCAAAATCCTAACAGTTTTGTCATTGCTGAAAAGTCCAAACCTCTCCTCTGAGGTTTAATGCAAACTCTTACCTGTGAGCTCCTGTACAAATGAAAAGGAAGTAAACCCTTCCAATATTCAAAGGTATAAGATAGACATTACCATTCCAAAAGCTACAAATAGGGGGCTACAAAGAAATGGAACCAAAGGAAGCTCAAAATCTAGCAGAGTATACATTAAGTACCATAGTTCCACATCTAGAATCCAAGATAACGTGTGGCAAGATGTGAATGCCAAAGGCTTGGTTGGTTCTGTTTCCATGACACTGGTGTTGGATGTAGCTCCCATGGCTTCTCTCTTCATCCGATTCTGTTCTCTGCTTAGTTTTCCTCAGGTGATCCACACTCCTGACTTTTCCAAACTTGGGGGTTTCCACTGCACCTCTGAGTTTGCACTCACAGCTTCACACACTTCCCTCACAGGGGGACACACTACCTGGTCTCCCAGGTCTTCTTCTGAAATCACATGGGAAATCTTCCCAACCCCACAACTCTTGCATTCTGCATTTACCTAAAACCAGCATCACATGGATGATATCAAGGTCTGCTTCCATCTGGAGCAGTAGCCAGGCTTTCTCCTCTCTTGCCTAGAGGGATGGAATGTGTGTGAACCAAATCGTGAGGAACATCTTCCCTAGGCTGCCACCATTCTGGATCATGGTAGTCTGGGACTTTCTTCGCAAAACAGAGGCTTTCACCTTTGCAACTGGCAGGACGGAAAGTCTGGAAGCCTGTAGGTTCTTGTACTGTCCTTTGGTAAGCTTTTCTGCTGTCTTCTTCTAAAATATGTGACTTTTTTGCTAGTCTTTTCAGCGACTAATTTCTCCTCTGTTCCATTTTCTCAGGCCTTACTTTACTGGAGCTTTCTTTCTGGTCAAACTCACAATATTTGGAATCATTCTTCTGGGCTCTTTACTCTTGATTCTTAACATACATATAGCTAAAAGCCCCCAACAGTACCTGTGCCATCATCTCAACATTAGACTCTCTTAAAATTTCATCTGCCAGATTAATTAGTCCACCAACCTTAATAATAGTCAATGTCTCTGGTCATAAGCAAAATGCAAACTTTCTGCCAAGGCATAACATACATCATCTGGAGTCCAAAAACCAATGCAATCCTTCTTCTCAGCAGAAACCTCATGATCCTGGTCTTTATTAGCAGCATTTCTATCAGCATTATTGTCTTCTGAGCTCTGACTAGAATCTCCCATCAAGTACAGCCTAAGGCATTCCAGATCTACTTTTTTCATCCAGCATCTCTTAACCTTTTCTAACTCTTTCCCTTACCTCAAGTCAGCTCCAAAGGCTTCTAAACTACATGGTCAGGTACAGTCACAGCAATAACACCACTTCCTTGGTACCAAATTACGTGTTAGGTACTTTTTTCTCATTGATGAGACAAAATATCCAACATTCAAAGTTAAAGGGGGAAATGTTTATTTAGATGATAGTTTGTAGAGGTTTCAGTCCATAATTGGTTGGCTCCAAGGCAGGGTGGCAGGCAGACAGGCACTGCAGAAAAGAAACAGTTTGCTTTGGCATAAGGTAGCAAAGAAAGCAGGCAAGGGGCAAGATAAGATCCTTTCTGTCCCTTATACCAAGATTAGGGCAGTGCCAAACAAATCAGTGGACTGATTCAGTAATCACTCATGCTTAATACTAGTATTGCACCATGGATCAATCACACATTGTAGATTCAGCCACCTCTAAAAAAGCCCCACTTATGATTGCATAAGGCTTTGGGGGACATCTGGGCACATAACATTCACTATGGGAGAATATTTCATAGACATACCTGTTTTGTCTTCTAAACTGCTTACAAAAGCAAAAGAGAAATGGACACACATTACTTTTGGAGATTTTGACTGTCTGTAGCACATTGGTTGCATTACCAAAGGAAAGAGACTATGTATATAGTTCAAAATGTATTGAAATAAGTCAAGCAAAAGAACTCACAATAAAGATGCTATGGTATATTAAGGTAAACATAATACCAATTATGAAAAGGCTCAGACTCAAACCATTGGTCAAGCAGGCTAATGATAAGCCATGTTATTAAAAAAAATCCACTGAGGAAGTGAGTGATGCAAAGCATCAGGAAACAATTTATTTTTAATAAAAGTTATCATCAGTTTGATCTTGACATCTGACATAGTAACATGTTATTCACTAAGATGAATTCTATTACCTTGACCCCCACCTTTCTTAAGCTATAATAGAAAAGAACTGTACACCCGGTGTTTGCTTTCTTTCTGCTAGTGTGCTTCCAGAAATGTTACTACATGAATCATTCTTTTGGTCATTTTCTCTCAAATGAGTATTTGACATCAACATACAAACATAATTTTCCATTTTAAAAGTAGTTTTCCTTTGAATCCAAATATGCTTCCAGAAATTATTCTTCTTTTTCATTTCCCTCTCACAATGAAATTCTTGGGAAAATAGTCTGTAGTGGTTGTGCCAGATCCTCCTCCAGTCATGTAACCTATTCTGAATTCCATCTCCATCCAAGAAGCCAACCACACAGCTTCCAATGACAACAGTGCCCTCCACAAAGAAAATGTTGTAGCCAGAATTTCTGTTTCTCCGTCTGATAGAGCACCAAATATTAAAATTGACCTCCCACCCTAACCGATGAGAAAACTGGTGAAAACAAATGTAAGAACTATGTGAGGTATTTTTCAAATGGTAAAGAGGGTTCTTAACATGCAGAATTAGCAAAGTACCAAGGTGAGTCCCATGTTTTCTCTAGCCATCTACTTTCCTAAAGCATGACATTGAACACAGGTTGAGACCAAGAGAGCATCAATCCCTCTTTGCATGCTCATTTCCTATGAGATGCTTCACACAGTAGTCCAAGACAAGCTGCTGTATTTATTCGGGACCATTTTTTCCTCTCCTTTAGAACAACTATCTTAATTTACAATCATATTGATTATTGAGCTTATTCGTTTAAATTCTCTTTTGAAGAGGGGGACATTTTGGCTCTATTCACCATTGTAAATCTAGTTCCCAACACAGTGCTAGGTATGTAGACTGTGAAAGATTGACTGGATAAGTAAATGGATGAGTGAATGTTTTCTTAAAATGATAGAGTTAGAGCTAGCCAAATGAAAGCTCTGTACAATCCACATCCTGTCTCATGTAGACAGCAGCCCACAAAACTACACATTTTTGCTAATGTGTGACACATGGAAGACAGTAAGTCCTTTAGTCTAAAAAGAAAAAAGGTGAAAACCATTTGACTAAGCATAGGCTAATTATTTTTATTTTGAGTATATTGCTTATCTTTTAGAAGCTTCAGTACTGAAATCCATAAAGTTTTAAGACTTTAAATAGATTAGTCATTTTCAAAGAATATTTTATTGAAATAACATCCTATGTAGAAGTTAGTCAGATATTAATGAAAGGAAACCTTTTTTGTGGTAGAAATGTACGTTCATGTGTGTGATCTCTGTGTGTGTGTGTGTGTGTGTGTGTGTGTGTGTGTGTGTGTTTGATCTCATAGAAACCAATGTATGAAACTCTGAACTAGATAATGTTTATTCTATATATACAACTACTGAACTTTAAAATGTGTCAACAATGTTAGTATAATCTGATAAGTAAAATGAACTAATTTATGATATAAAAAATTTCCTGGTTTGCTCTAACACACTTTAATAGCAGTGTGCAGTCATCATAATGCTTTGTTTAGGAACCAAAGTAAAAGTGAAAGTTAAGCTTAAATACTCCGAATATAAACACTCTATAGTCAATAAAAGTAACATGTTGCCTTTCTACTCCAGAATATATATGTACTCTATAGTAGTAATGATGAAATGTTATTTTCATTCTTGTATAACATTGTAGTAATGAACTAAATTAGCTTGTCAAATAGAAAAACAAACAAATAAATTATAAATTATATTTAAAATGTAATGGCATAGTAAAGTAATTCAAATCATTTCTGGACTCTTGATTCTTATGGAAAGAAGAATGTACGATATTATTTTCAAACAATCATTGCCTATTGTTTGCATGTGCTGCAAGTTTTCTACCACTTCCATTGGCTTCTCTTAGTCCAGTGTTAGCTTTTTCTTGGTCTGAATTGTCACAGAAGTTTACCTTTGCTTCACAGTACTTATTACCTTCTAACTTTAATATAATTGTCTTGGCTACTTCCCTCATTGCTGGAACAAAATATACCACATTCAAAAATTAAAGGACGAGAGGTTTATTTTGGCTCATAGTTTGTAGAGGTTTCAGTCCATAGTCTACTGGCTCCAAGGGAGGACAGCATAGCAGAGGGGCATCATAGAGAAAAAATGAGGGGAGCAAGAAGGAGAGAGAGTGAGCTCAAAGGAGAAGTCTGTAAGGGAGAATAATCCTTCCAGGCCATGCCCCCAGTGACCAATCTCTTCTTACCAGACTCATCTCCTAATAACACGCCATCTATATGCTCCCACAATCTAATCACCATCCAAAAGCCCCATCTATGAGCATCTGAGATTCCTGGGGGACATTTAGATATAAACCATAAAAGGTAATGATTTATGTATTTTTTTTCCCATGCAAACATTGAACACTATGATAAAGGGCCTCTTTCGGTCGACAGTTAATAATCATGCAGATAAAATCAAGTGGCTCCAAGTATGACCTTCACTACTGTAATTACCATGGTGATTACTTATTTAATGTCTACCATCCTTGGAATATAGCCTGCATTTCAGCAGAGACAATATACAATATGTATCTTATCATCCAGTGTATTATAATTCAGCAAAATTCTCAGGACATAATAGAAATCCCAAAATTTGCAGTAACAAAAATTGTAACACATTGTAAGATCCTGACATTCCTTCTCAATTTTAAAGTAAACAAATTTTAGTATAACTTTAGAAATAAGTATATGTTTTTTAATTTAAATTCCTTGAAAAATTATAATCTTCTTTTGTGTATAATAAGAGTATTGGCCAAAAATAATTTTGTAGAGTATAATAATTAAAAACTAGCTTGATTTTTGCCTTCAACTATCTTTAAAAATTTACTCATATGAGGATATTTTCTCCTAATTTATGGATAACCTCTGTCAGTCAGTTTTTTTTTTTTTTAGCTAATTCAAGACTTCTGGTCTTTAAGTAGCAAAATATAGCCTCACAATCCAGAAATTTGAATATCTACTCTAATTCTGTTTATTGATCAATACTTTCAATTTTCTTTTGTAGGTAACACTTCTTCCCACTTTCCCAGGCCAAGCCATCTGTGGGCAAATTCCATGTCACCAAGAAAGGGAATGGCTTTCTGTGCTTCCCCACTTTATTTTTCCAACCTTTCTTTTCCATCTTGCTTCCTCTTTTAGGTTCAAGTTAAGGGAAAAAAAAGGTAGAGAAGAACAAGAAAGTTGTGATTTAAATGTATTATATAAAAATAGCATTTTTGTGGCACATGTTTACAAACATATTTGTTTTTCTAATGCTTGAGTATCATATAGTCACATTTCTATTGTGGGAGAAAATACCAGACATGCACAGTTGAAAGAAGAAAAGTTATATTTTGTATTATGGTTTCAGTGGGGTCAGTCCAAGGCAGGCTGGCTCCAAGGAAAGAAGGGTATTGAAAAGGGACTAGTAAAGGAGAGCTGCATAAACTATGGCAGCCAGACAGCAAAAAGGAATGGAGGAGATAGGGAAAAGAATACCCCTCTAGGTTATGACACCAGTGACCCAGTTCCTCCAACCAGACTTACCTCTGAAAAGCATGTTCAGTTATGAACTTATAAATGCATTAATCCACTAATGAGTTAAAGAGTTCTATGCTCCAATCATCTTCTAAAAGCCCCACCTCTATATATATGAGACATTTGTAAAACATTTTAGATTCAAAATGTAACACCAAGATCACACTTCCTATACCCCACCCAGACATTTCTAGAAATGTGCTTTACTATGCTTCTAGTCATCTCTCAAGCCAATGAAGTTGATAATCAATATTAACCATTAAACTGTTAAGTAATCTGAATGAATTCCTCGCTGAAAACATTCAGTTTTGCTTCCTGTGACCAAAAAAAAATGATAAGAAGAGAAGGATTTCTCATGTATTTTACTCTGATGGCCACTACCATTTCTATTTGTTTTAAGAACTATACTCTAAATTCTCTTGGTGTGGATCCAGATGACCCCATTAAAAAGTATACAAAATAGTTCCAAGATTATCTACTTCTAGTTCATGATAGAAATATACATCATGCACATCCTATCAGCAGAATTAAATCTAGTGCCCAAGTCCACATGCTTTTGCCCTCATGCCTCAGAACAACAGACTCACTAGCTCTCTCTTAAAAATGCCCAACTGTAAGTCAAACTCTAGTCTACCAGATCTATAAAACAAAGGAGATACCTGTCATATTTAATTAATGACCCCTGTTAAGCCTCTAGACTTGAGATGAGGGGAAAAATACATTCACTTTGTTATGGTTGCTACATTGTGTCAACTTGAGCAGTTTAGACTCAGTAGGGAGTCAGGGTTCTTACTAGATAAATATCCTCATCCCTACAAAGGAAGGCAAGGACATTTTGTGAGTGCTACACCCACCCTGTGGGTGGAGGGGGGCTGTGTACAATAGTTTAGGGTAGAGAAGAGACTTGTTTTCGCTTTTTGCTCTGGCTCCTGCCTTGAAGTGATGGCCCAGTGCCATGCCACCCTGCCTTGGAGCCAGCTGATTATGGACTGAAATCCCCAGAAACTATAAGCTAAATAAACCTTTTCTTGCTTCACTTTGGGTGGCAGGTGTTTTGTTCCAGCAATGAGAGAAAAGTAACCAAGACAGAATTTGGTAGCAGTGGAGTGGGGTTGTTGCTATGACTGAACCTGACCATGTGGTTCAAGAGCTTTGGGAATGGCTTGTGGGAAGAGTTTGGAAAGGTTTGGAGATGTCGCCTGAAAGAGAAGACCTGGAGCAACTTAGACTGCTCTGTAGGGGAGATTCTGGTCAGAGCTCAGGAGACCAGGAGGCTGATAGAAACCCTGCCAGTAAAGACCAGGCTCAGGAGGTTTCTGCTGGGAAAAAGGACTGCATTGGTTGTTGGACTCCACACGATGTGTGTTATGGCTTGGCAGAAAGTTTGTCTGCATTTTGTTTGTGTCCAGAGAATTTGCCTGAGACTGAGATTCAGGATGGTTAACTGATTAATCTGGCAAAAGAAATTTCAAGGCAGTCGAATGTTGAGGCCATGGCATGGCTATTGCTGGGGGCTTTTAGCTGGATTTACATTGTGAACCAAGAGCAAAGAGCCCAGCATGGTGATTTAAAATGTTGTGAGTTTGGCCAGAAAGCTCCAGTAAAGCTGTGGACTGTAAAAATAGAGCTGAGACTGTGATTGCTGAGAAGGAACAGAGAAATAGAAAAGATGGCCTGAAGTCATTGCAAAAAGCAGCAAGTCTCGAATTTTGCAGCCTCTAACTGCAAAAGTAAAAGACTTTGCTTTGAGGAGAAAGCCTCAGCACACCATGTTCCAGAATGGTGGTGGAGTCCCCAAGAGCTTCCACAATGGCCTTGGCATAGAGAATTTGCTCCTCACAATCAGGTTCAGAGTGCCCAGCAATCCAGGCACTTGCAACCTACAGCCAACAGAAAGGAAAGCCTGGCTACTGCTCCAACTGGCAGCAGACCTCGGCATCATCCACATGGTGCTGGTCTTAGGTGCACACAGAATACACAAGTTCTGAGGTTAAGGCAGCTTCCACCTCGAATTCAGAAGGCCTGGGAGACCAGGCAATGTGCCCCCAAGAGGGCAGTGTGTGAAGCTGTGAGTGTGAAGCCAAAGGTGCAGTGGAGACCCCAGAAGTTTATAAAAGCCAGGAGCATAGATCATCTAAGGAAAGCTGCAAAGATTGAGCAGAGCCAGCCCAGGAGAGAAGTGGTGGGAGCTAAAACCACCAGAAATGCCATGGGGGTGGAGCCACAAAAGCCCTTTGGAGCTCACAATTTGCCACAGATCCCTTCAGAGGCTGGACGTGGAACTACAAGACTTAACATTTGCCCTGCTGGATTTTAGACTTGCTTTGGTTCCAATGCTTTGTACCGTCCTGTTTGTAACTTTTGGAATGGTAATGTCTATCTTTTGCCATTGTATGTTGGAAGTGTTTAACATTGTTTTAATTTGTACAAGGGCTCACAGCTAAGGTTTGCCTTCCATCTGGGAGGAGACTTGGGATTTGAACTTTTCAGCAATGCTGAAACTGTTTCAATGCTGAAACTGTTAGGACTTTGGCAACTCTTACAGAGGGACTAAATGCCTTTTGCATAAAAGGATGTACATGAGTCTTTGGGGGGCCAAGGACAGAAGTTATGATTTTTTTTCTTTTTTTTTTTTGGCACCAGGGATTGAACTCATGGCCTCATGCTTGCCAGGCAGGTGCTTAGGCCACTGAGCTAAATCCCTGGCCAAAGTTATGATTTTCTAATGTAATATAATGTTGACAGACTTAATACTGGTTCTTAAGGATTGTAAAATTGTGTTATAATGTTCAAGTTGCAAACTGGTAAGAATTATGATGTCTTGGTGTCTGGAGGCTGCTTTAAAGAAACATGTGTGGTTGCCAAGTTGACAAGGGGTGGATTGCTATGGTGGATACATTGTGTCAACTTGAGCAGTTTAGAAGTTTAACTGAGAGACTCAGCAGGAAGCCAGGGTTCTTACTAGGTAAATATCCTCATCCCTACAAAGGAAGGCAAGGACATTTTGTGAGTGGTACACCCACCCTGGGCGGGGGGCTGTGTATAATATAAGGGTAGAGAAGAGGCTTGCTTTCACTTTTTGTTCTGACTGCTGCCTTGAAGTGTTGCCCCAGTGCCATGCCACTCTGCTTTGGAGCCAGCTGATTATGGACTGAAATCCCCAGAAACTGTAAGCTAAATAAACCTTTCCTTGCTTCACTTTGGCTGTCAGGTGTTTTGTCCCAGCAACGAGAGAAAAGTAACCAAGACAGACTTCTACCTTGAAAAGAATTGACTGAGACAAGACACACCTTTCTTTAAAAGACTTCTCTCTAAAATCCTTCCCCAAACCTATGACTATTACATTTTTGTATGCATTAGTTATCAGTTATTTATTGCTCTCATAATGTTGTAAAAAAAATCTGAAAACTCAAGAGGTTAAAAATGTAGCAATAATTGAGTTAAGACTACATTTCAGTGATCTAATTTGGATCTGACTAATATGCTCTTTCACAAATCTGCTAGATTCACTCATACATCTGTACTCAGCTATGAATTAGCCAATGTAGAATGTTCTCTGTTGTAATGAACAGGATATTTCATCATTACTGCTCATATCTCATCCTCTAGCCAGTTAACCTGGCCATGCTTTCATGGCAATAGAAGAGAAACAACAAAGAGTGTGCCCATGAATAATATTTTTAAACATCTGTCTGCCAAAGGTAGTCACCCAGTCAAGCCCAGAACCACAGTAGGAAAATATTACAAAGCTTTATATGAAAAGACATGGAAAAATGAAGGGCGATAAATTGAGGCAATTAATGCAAGTGACCTCTTACAGTCCACTGTAGTGGAGTCATCCAACCAATTCTTTACCATGATAGTGTGTTACAAATCTCACTTGGAAATATGTTTACTAATAAATTGGGGCCTCTGCTGAAATTGAATCTGGTAAGTTCTATTTCAATTTAATTAAAATATATGCTAACTTGCAATTTAGAAATTAATTAGCTAATTTCTAAATAGTACAATTGGAATTATTTTGTTTTGTTTGGGAATGAGCAACTTATGAATGCTAGCAAAAATTAAATCATCATATCAATATATAAACAGCTGATGAGTTAATTACAACATAAATGGATGATGATATATGTAGTTTTATAGTATCATTATAGTAAATAGGGTAGTGTTAGAGTACTTGATCATATCCAAGAGAAACCACCTCTGACTAATATAAGATTAAAGTGAGTTTTTTTGAATAACGTCAGAGGGCTTTCAGATCTGAGGCAAGAATAAAGCACTAGTGTCAGATTTAGGGCAAAGGAATCAAATGAATGAATGCCCGAGGCAAATTCTGGCTAGTATTCTATCATTAGCACCTCTGTCAGTGGACTTTCAAAACAAAATAATTAATTTTAGCCTTTCCTTGCAAATTTGATCAGTCATCAATTTTCAAAGTCCTAGCTAGAAGTATGTAATTGCTGCACCTAAATCACATGTCTATATACTGACTGTCAGAATTAGAAGAGGGAAAAGTTGAGCCCTTGGGCTTTTGTATTGGAAGGACTCACAGAAAAAATGTTCAAATGGTAAGAAGCTGTAAAAAAATGTACATGCTCACTGTTAAATAATATAGAAGAAAGTAGACTTGAGATTCAATAGATTAGAAAGGAGAAGGAAGGCATAGCCATTTTATGTGGATCAGAAAAAATTTGGTTAGATAAGTATATAAAACATAAAAGTACTTAAGGTCAAGCTGAAGAGATTTTTAGCTCTCAGTATTATCATCCAATAAATCCCACACACAAAATTCTGGCCCCATGTTTACAAAAATCTTAGAGTCAGAGTCAAGACATGCAACAATACATTATTTTCCAAATCTTTTGAATAACTGACTTTGACTGGTATCAAGAAACATCACTACTAATAAATTTGAAATAAAAAAAAACAAGAACAAAATGGGTAATAATCATATCTTTTAATTGTCTATAGTACAATCAAATTGTGACAAAGTCTTGATGACTCTGTTACTGATTAGGTCACAGGAAAGAAAGCACTCAAAATTAGCATTGTTTTCTTCCAATGAAATTAATTTCTTTAAGGTTGAAGTTAGAAAGAATGAAATGAACAAAAATTAGCTATTGATCTGCTTTTCTGTTGTTTTTCTCACTCATTCCTTACCCCAAGGTATGGAAAATACACTGAAGAAAGCGTTGAAGAAGTATAAGATGGCAAAATATACTTATTTAACGACGTGAGCATTGCTCCATGACTATTTTGTCTATAGCTGAACTTATTTGTCTCATATCCCTGTGGGAAAATATTGAATAACATGGCATCTATGTAAACATTCTGATGACCCAGGTTGTACACAGTACACACGCAGTATTTCCCATGAGTTCATGAGTTCGCTTCTGGATGCACACTTAGGCTGGACAAACTCTATGTCTACTGAAAGTTGGACACAGAAACTCATACTTTGTGCTTTTAAATTAGACTATTCATTCTTGAGGGAGATACTGAGTAAAGCCTCTGAACCAAAATATTTTTAAATGAGGAAAGATTGAGGAAAAAATGGGGAGAAAGAGGAGGTGAAAAGAAGCTAAAGAAGGAATGGCAGTAATTAGAGACCTATAAGCAGACAGGAAGTACAACAATACCAACAAACAAAGCAAAGCAAAAATACAAAAGAAGCTATGTGCTAGAGCTAGCATATACCAGCTCATGAAGCTAATTGTGTACATCTTTTCCCATCTCCAAAGAAGAATACTGAGAATAGTGGAAGCAAACACAGTACCTGCTGATTGGGGCCTTTTTGTAGTAGAAAGCACATGCAGCTAGGTAGCAGTCGCATCCAGAAGCTGCAAGCACTGAAGGTGTTACTATTATTCAAATTCATATTTAAACCAGAGCAATAACTGCATATATGGCTTAGAATTTCAGTGAAACTGTGGTCAGGCAACTTCTGGTTAATGCAGAATCTGGGATTGCTGTTTGAATCTTATCTGAGTGGATGACGATACCATGTGAAGTTATGTGTCTGGCCTCTGCATTTGAGAGACTGATGAACAGCACTATCTGAGGCATTGCAGCCTGAAGTCATATGTCATCTGGAGGTGAACAGAAGTAACAATGCTCTGTGAAGGCAAACCCAAAATCCAGACAATCGTTACTGTAGAATGGGAATAAGAAAGAGCCACTACAGTGGCCTCTGTGTATCCGTTGAGATTATATAATAGCTATATATGCAAAATACTGTGCAAATAAATCACAATTCTTACCTCTGCCTTCTAGGTCTGTTTCTACTCATTATGTTCATATACAAATATATTCTTCATGGAATAATTTTATGACTTACTCCTTTACCAACATAATTTTTATCAATTTCATCATAATTTATCATTATATAAATGGTTTATTTATGAAACACTATCAAAGATAAAGTTATGGAAATAATTGCATTTATATTAAATAACTGAGAAAATCAAATACAATTAAAACAGTATTTATATTTTCACTTCATTAGATATTTGTTGTATTTTAATTGCCATAGCTCTTGGCTTCATCCATCTCTTACTTTTTCTGATACATGCTTAGTGAGCAAATTTTATGTGTGAAACATTTTCAAAAGAGATTAACCATGTTGTGTATCAGAGACACCTTTAACATTTTCTGACACACACCTACTGTTATTGTGAATTCCTGTATTTCTTACTTTTACTTCATATATATTTATGAGAGTTTTCTCCATATAAAACTAACAAACTAATAAATAGGTAAAACATAATTCATGCAGGCCGAATCAAATATATATGTAATATAATCTGTATCCTCAACTATGCTTGATGTCCCTAACAATAAAATGTGTATTTTCTATTATAGTATAATGGTAGAACTTTTGCTGTATAAAGTATTATAACTGTTATAAAATTCAAAAACTTATTCTAAAGATAAAAATCTGAATTCCAGAGACAATGGGGATCACAGAAATACTTGTCATAAATTTTTGTTCTACAGAGAACATGAGCAGAATATTTGAAAAAGAAAGCCCGGATCCAAAACAATACACCCTTACTGTATGATTATAAGCAAAGTCCAACCCACAACACAAGCATATAATTGATAACTGAAATACATTTTTGTTAGCCCCTCTTTAGTGGCAATTTTGGATACAGAACTTCCTAATGAAGTCAGAAAGAATAATATATTAGGAAATGTTTTTCAGTGTAGGGACCTTACCAAAAAAACCTAGCTTATTTGATAAAAGAATGGCACTTCATGAATTTTGAACAGTTAACTAAAGTATCTGTGATATTAAAAAGTAAGGAAATAAAAATATACAAAGAAAAATAAACTATGAGAGACAGAAAATACCTTAAAGAATAAAATAGGATAAAGAAAGTCAGCATTAAATGAAAAACAGGGAAACCATTTAACATGTGCTGTTGGAAAATAATTGCTTAAGAGGACTGCTTTTCACTATTGAATGCAAGCAAAAACTAAACAAAGGAGGGCATTTTACAAACAGAGGTTTAGTGCAATCGTAGGGAATGGAGAAAGAAAACAAAGAGAAAGTTCCAGTAGATGTTAAAGAACGTGTTTGAGAAACTGAAAGAAATTCATAAACATGGAACAGATATGATGGTAAGAAGGATGAGAAGTCTAAATGAGATGAGACAGAGACAAAATCTTAAAGGTACTTGTAAACTTTAATCTCTTTTACTTCATAATTTTTTAATGTTTAGTTTTTACATGTAACTACTATATTCATTTTGAATGTGCAGTAGTTATTTTTTAAAATATGTGAGTCTTATTATGTTACACCGCTAGCCCCAAACTCCTAGATTCGTGGATTGTTCTGCCTCAGACTCCAGAGTTGCAGAACTACAGGCTCTTGTTACTGAGCTTAGCAATAGTGTTAACCTAATAATTTGCAAATGAATCATGATAAAACATCTCAATAAATGTTAAATATATTTATACACAATTCTGAAGACATAGATTTTCTCATCTTTTTCTTTAGGAAGTGTTTCTTTCTATTGAGTTGGATGTCCAAGTGTTGCATTTATTTTTTTCAATGTATTACATGTTTTGATGATTTTGTGTGTGTGTGTGTGTGTGTGTGCACGCGCGCGTGTGTGTGCCAGGAATCAAACTCAGGACCTTGTGCTTGCCAGGCAGGTACATGTATTGATGACTACTAAGGCAAGCCCATATTCACTATTCTATTTTTTGTGATAAAAATTTATTCACAAGTGTGTCCTTTTACATGTCAACTTGAGAATTACTAAATAAGCTCCAAGGAATAAAAATTTGAGAATTTGGGAATATGTGAATGTATTAACATATAAATAATTCTATTCTCGTCTAAGAAAATTTTACATTTATGCAGGTTTTATTTTACACATTTTAATATAATTTTATATTTCCTCCTCATAGGAATTGTACATGTAACATTAGTTTTGTTCATGTATATCTTATTGCTTTGCAACTTTTTGAATCAAACAATTTTGTCAAAGTATTTTTAAACTGTTATTTCTTATGAATAAGAATATATTAAGTATCTATAAAAGTATAAAAAGTATATTAAGTACCTTTAAAAATATATTACAGGAAGTGCATACCTTACAAATATCCAGCTTTATGAATTTTATTAAAGAGATCATTCATAAAACTTCTTCCTTGAAAAGGAAATAGAATGGTAACCTAATCTTGTGTTGTTCATAATCTTCCCAATAATCATCCCCATCACATTCCTCAGAGTTAACTAGTATCCAGTCTTTTATTTATAGTTACTTTCTTTTTATGGGTTCTTGCCCAGACTGGCTGTGAACCACTAGAGTCAATAAATCCTCCTACCTTATCTTCTCAAGTAGCTGGGACTACAGGCATGCATCACCATACTTACAACACATCCCATGGATAGCTCATTTGATATTTTTGTTGCAATCAAGTTTGTTAAGATACTTAATATTTTTCAATGGTGATTTCTGCTCAGATTTTCAAATTAATTGATATATTATTTTCATAGTATTCATTTTTTGAATATCCATATCCTGTATCCCTTTCTATTATGATGACCTGTGCCATCTGCATTTTCCTTGATCAGTTTATTTTCTACTTTAATCATATCAATTTTTATCTTTATTGTTCTCTTCCTATTACATTCTTTAAGTTTAATTATGCTACTTTTTTCTCTTCATAAATGTCTTATTAATCATTTATTTAGACTTTTTAATCTAATATGTAAGTTTAAGCCTATAAATTTCCTTTTAATCAACAATTGGCCTTCATCCTCTGAGTTTTGATACCACACTGCATTTTCATTTAGGTATTATGCTAAGTACAAACCTTTTATCACATATGTACAAGTGTATTATAATTAGAGAATTGCCTCTTACAGAAATTAAGATTCATCTTTTTGACTTAATGTAGTATTAATGCTAGTGACCACTGTGAAAACTCAGAAATAATGTGTAGTCTTCATATACTAGAAACAAGTGTATACATATTTATCATCAGGCAAGCTTAACTGTGCCATTTCTTCTAAGAGAAATATACCAAAACTTTTTCAAGTTTTGTCAAAGTCTAGTAAAAGTATGTAGTTTATGTATTTCAAGTTATATAATTTGTTGTTCAGTGGTTCTTGATTGTTATTCTTCTTTATGTGGTTAACTTTTACCAATATAAAATGTGCTCTTTAGATTTGTTCATTATATTTGCGTTACAGTCCTTTTGTCTCATACACTGTAAAATATTTTTCACTTCTTTGGGTTTTTGTTTCTTTGAACAATTACGAAATAAATCTTTCCTACTATAATATTTTCAAGCTTTTTGTGTTTACAGTGTGTCCAGTGGATTTTTCAGTATGAGGTTTGTGAAATTTAACTGTAGATTAAATACATTGACATTTATAAATTTCTTTTGCCCTCATTTCTTCTATCTTATTGTATGCTTTCTGTTTACAGTTCCTTCTTAACATTTTTCTTGACCTGCCTTAGGCTGGTTATATCTTATTTGCTCGGTTATTTTTCTCTCAGTAGTATATGAATATAGAACATACGAATCTTTGTTCTATATTTTATGTAAAATATTTTCATTTATTCTTATTCTTATATTCATATATATACTTAAATTACTATTTATATGAATAGCTAAAACCAATGGATAGTTACATACTATTTTTTTTAATTTGACTAGAGTATATCTTTCACTAAGTCCTTCAAAATATCATCAATGTTTTCAGCTCTTAGTTACGTTATAAACATTCTTTTACCCTACTATATCCAAATTTATTTTCCAACAGAACATTGAAAATATTATTCAAATGTCTTCCATCATATAATATGATTTAAATAGTAACGTAATTCTATTTCCTTCTTAGTTAACATTTTTGTCTTTTCAGTTTTGTCTTTTTTGGTTTTCACAGTATTCTAAAATAGGGAACAGATACCATGATCGGTTTATACATGTTCCTTGATGGGAGGAAATATCAAGAATTAGTTGGATTTTAGTGGTCTTTTCATTGTTTGCATTTCACATACTCTACTTCTTCCTTTTTAAAATTGACATTTTTACTTATTCTTGGGGTACACTACAACAAGTTGATACATAAATACACGTAATGATCAAATCAGGGAAAACAAAATTACCATTTATTCAAACATTTTTATGCAATGTTTTAGAATTACCGTAGCACAGAGATGCTCTCTTCTATGCTTCCTTCGCTTCCCATACCTTACCACCAGCACCAGCAAACATATGCATGCATACATACACACTTCTCATGTTGTGTACTTATTAGACTTGTCTCAGATGACTTAGAATTTTTTTTACATTAACCATGCCTTTTTAAAATCAAATTTAATTTACTCTGACCTAGCACAACCCTCTGCTTGCTCTTTCAGTTCATCTAATTCCTTTCATCTCTTGAATTCTCACAGTTTGAAGATCAGTTTTAATATCCTTTCATGTATAGATTATAGTCACTGTAATCATATTAAAGACATTTGTTTTAAAGCTTTCTGTTTTTGGCTTTACTATTTTTTTCTAGGTTGCAACTCTATTACTGAATTTGTTCCCTGCTTATG
>RJWT010022201.1:0-17280 GCA_004365215.1 Cuniculus paca
CAATAACTAAGTAAGTAAGTAAATAAATAAATAAATACAGCTATCATTCATCAAAAGTTCAGCTCTTGTAATTTTGTAAACACTGGATGTTGATCTAAACAAAGTACAGTAGTCCCCTTTTATCCACAGTTTCACTCTTCATGGTGTCAGTTACCTACAAGTCAACCATGGCTTTAATATTAATACTAACCTTGATTTTTTTCAAGTGGGATCTATTACATGAACATAACTTTCATTACAGTTTATTGTTATAAGCATTCTACGTTATTATAAGCATTTCTTACTATGCCTAAATTATAAATTAACTTCATTATATGTATATATGATAGGAAATAAGAAATAGATACAGAGTTTGTTACCATACATGGTTTCAGGCATCCACTCAAGGTCTTGGAATAATATATCCCACAATGGTTGGGAGAACTACTGTACCAGTAACAACACAACCATACTGAGAGGAAGAGAGAGGGAAAGAGGGAAAGAAGATGTGTATCATTGAGGAACAGAATATAAAACTGAGCTAGTCTCATTTGTTACACTGGAAAACAAATTGATAATACCTGCAACTAAAAAATCAAGAACAAATCAATTAGTTATCTTATTTGTAAAGAAGTAATTATGAAAAAACAAAACAACAACTATAAAAGAAAAAACAAAACAGCCAAGAGGCTTTAAAAGCTTTGCTTGTGATGCACAAGAAATGGGATAAGAGGATCTGGAGCTTCTGGTTTTCTAAGGACTATTAGTGTTTTATAATGACTGAATGACTAAGGTTCTATCTTAGGCTAACTCCAAAGCTCAAAGGAAGTGCTTCATTTTAAACAATCAGCAAAATCTGAGTTAGAAAGGAAGCAAATTAGTGAAGAGAAGACAGGAACGGGAAGAGCCGGAACTGTTGCCCTGCCTTCCTTGCCAATGAAATGAAGCAACAGGAAGGATTTGAGTGTGACTCATTGACTCTTTTCTATTAAGAGATGTGATATCATATCAAGCATTAATTATTACAGGTGATCTGTTTTAGCCACTTACCTTTGGAAGAAGGATATTTTAAGGTTTGTCAAACTTTTAAGGTTCGATAAAATAAAGCTTTTTGCTGATTCCATCACAATCGTGATGCTTGAGTAAAATCTGGAATGTCACATAAAATTCAATACCACTGTAGCAGAAGCATTCAAAAATTTCAATTATTTTTGAAATAACAGTGAGTCTACTTATGAAGAGATCCTGTGAAGGTTGCACTTGTTCCTACAAGAAACTCGAGAGTACAAGGCATTGTTTTTTCAGCTTCACTTGGTATTGTAATTTTTATGCAAATCATTGAGATGTGAAGCATTTCTATTCACATTATAGCAGGGAGTTGTGGTCTGGCAGTGGTCTTTGGGTGATCAAATATATTGCATCTCGAGAGAATCTCATGAGGCCAAGTTGCCAGAAAGCCTCAGGGCACTGTATTAACTACTAATATCATACATTCTCCTTTTCAAATCTCTTCCAACTTTTGGTAGAAATCAATCATTATTAACAAAGTGGTATTACTTGTAAATTTCTTGTTGGAAAATGCACAAATGAAACTTCTAGTTTTAATTATAAATTACCTGAAACAAGAAAGTAATTTCAGAAGAAATGACATTAGGAGTCAAACAAATTTGCACTAAATCTTCATATGAAACAAATGTATGTGTTTCATTTCTTAAGTAGGCATCAAAACATATGTCTGTTCAAAGGGCCAGTTAATGTCATAAGGTACAAAAACAACTCGAACAATAAAAATAAACTCAATACGTTTAAGTACCTCTAAATGTACTAATAATCCTAGCAAGTCCATTTTATAGATGAAAAAAAATGGAAAGGTCAAGTTACATGTTTGTTGGTTCTCAGTGATTATCTTATTGCCATCACCAACTACTTTTGAGAGGAAGTAATTGAAGATGATGCAGATTTTTTAAATGCTGCTCAGCTGCCAAGATCACTATGCTATGCCACCACTTCTCTTTAGGAATGAGGATCATATTCCTAGCTTTTTGGCTGTCAGCTTTGAGTCATTAGTCTCTATGGGTCTTACTGGGCTAAAAAGAGGACCTGTCCATGGTCACAACCCTTTTAAGGCAATTTTCTACGATTTGTCAACTGACGGGAAGGGAAGCATAAAAATATAAAGACTCCTTTCCTCCAGCTTGAGAAAATTCTGAGGAATCCTCCCAGCCCCAGAGCTCTAGTAAAAATCAGCTGAGTCTTATATTGAGGTTTAGAATGGCCCTACTTTCCCCTCTACCCAATAGTGCTCCATTCCTGTTTCAGTTTGTTCCCAACAGATACTAAGCCTGAGGCCACTGTCTTCACTCTGCTTTAGTTGGCCTCTCAGGGAATAATAACACTATGCCACTTTTCTTTCTTCTCTCTTCTTTCTCTCCCCATCCCTAGATAATATTTGACTTCTATCACAATGGAAACAAAAATTAAATTATATCCATTTTCAAGGGAACCAGGCAGACTGGCTTAATATAAATTTCAATGATTCTGACCAGCACGAATTAGTAATGTGAGCAACAGCGTCAAACTGGAAACTATACTGAATCACAAGTCTCTAGTGGTCAAGTGGAATCAAAATGTGACAATAGCATTAAAACTTGATGCCAATCAAATGTTCATGTCTCTAGTGTTCTTTTGGATTGGCACGCTTAATAACTTTTGATTCTCATACAACCGAGTTTAGTGTTTCTCTTTTTGTCTGTTGGTATGCAGCTTTCTTTCTCCAAGGGCCTCATTGCAGATTCTGCCCTTTTTTAAGACACTCTGGGATTTTCCTGTAACTAAGAGGAGAGATGCACACTCGAAATGCTAGTGAACTGCCATCTTTCTGCTCATTACTAAAGGAAGGGAAGAAGCTGCCTGAAGAGAATATCAAACTTGACTAAGTTAAAAAAAATTTGAAGGTTTTGTGGCATTATATGTAAAAAAGCACAACTTCATAATTATATTACTTAAAAGCTTAAAATGTACCTGAAGTGCTATCTGTAGATTCATATTCATCCACTCAGCAAAGTTTCCTGAAACATGTAAATTCATGAAGATGAAAAATAAAAGTTATTAACCTTTTTATTAAGTGTTACGTATTGATAAGCTGCATATTCAAAAATATCTAATGTATGTTATACACTAAAATAGAGCTGTGGAAAAATTAGTTTGAGAAAGTGATTATTGTTAAGCAGGAATGAAGAGAATGAAGGGAATAAAGACAAACCACTTGACAGTTTCAGAACAAAAATATCTGGATAGAACGAAGGTAGAACATTGATCAATAGTAACGTTCCAGCAGCAAACAGCCATATTCTTATCACAATCACTGAACATAATAATTGAATGAGAAACTGTATGAAAATCTGTCACCCACAGTTATGATAGATAGACATGGAAGACTGCAATTTGCTTTGTCATGGGTTCAGTTCTTTGGTGAGTCAAGTTATGTGCCCCCTCCCCATCATCTCTGTTTTCTTGGACTTATTTTCTGCTGGATAAGCAGGAGTTTTTGTTGTTATTTGTTTGGTTGGTTTTTTATCTTCTACATGAAGAAACCTAATAGGAAGAAAAAAATAGAAACCCCAGAAATATTAAAATATATGTGCAACAGGGCTATGCCTTTGTTTTCTAGCTCCTAGCACAGTGGTTGACATCATAGTAACCATGAGCATCTAAAAGGGTCAGGGGTGAAACAAAACAAAATGAAAACATTTCATGGTGTCACTTCATTCAATTTGTTAGATTTTTGACTACTCCTTGAAGAATAATGCCTTCTTTTATATGAAGCAACTTTTGAAAATAATGAATAAAACTGGTGCAGAATTCTTAACTTCTAGAAATTTTTGCTGACTCCTATTCAGGGATAGGATGCAAAATAAATGTCCATATAAAAGATGTGGTTTTCTTTTTGTTATTTATGGATTTACATAACTAGGGAATCATAACAGTGTTTTTATTTTTGGAGTCAGTGAGGAGATACTATGAGAAAAAGATAAGCAGATCTAGTGGAGATGAGTCATCAGTACAGTAAAATTTCTTTGAACTGAGAAGAATAACCCTTAGATTAACACATTTCATATCAGCAAAATCAATTGATGTTCTTGAATTCAAAGGAGTCAGTTGTTATGACTATTTCTTAACAGCATAATTGCATGACTATGTCATAAGTCATATTATGATCTCTTTATATAGAATTGTTTTTAATGACTGGGTTAAATAAAATGGGATGCATAATTGTTTCATAATAACAGACAGAATACTAAGCTGAAAAACTTTTCAATTATATTTCAGGATCACAGTCTAGCGTAATTGCCTGGCATAATTTTTTAGAAAAGCCCGGCATCTAAGACCCTGTTACAAGTTTTCTCTTCATGTCAGTCACACTGGTTGGCCTATCGTGATTTTGCTTTGTTACAATGCCACACGTTACCACAGACCATTCCCACCTCCATGCAGAAGGCTGTCTCCTCACCCCTCTTTACAAGTCCTTACTCTTTGCTTCCAGTGGAGGTCACCGTCAGCTCTGCCCTCCCTCCCTGCATAAATATTCTTTCCTTCTTTGATACTTTACAAGGTTTACCTTTGCCTCTCATATCGAGGGTTAATAGTAATAACAATAGTGACAACTAACATTCATCAAATGATCCTCTTGTGCCAGGCCTCATTTAATTATCATAAAATACCTCTGAGTAGGTTTTAATATTACTGCCATTTGTAGAGATGAACAAATGGAAGCCTAGAAGGTTATGTAACTTACCTAAGCTTATACAGGTATTAAGTGGTACAGTGAGGATTTGAACCTATACTTTCTAGTTTCAGAGTGCAAACTATTACTTCTGCCACTTTTGCCTGTCATTTAACCTTTTGCACTGTTTACTGTGTGCATGACACAGGCTCTTTTTGCCTCTTGGCCATCTTACATTCACGTATCCTACTCCCTATCACATACTTGGAAGAGAGGGAGGAGTACTTCTCCTGGTCAGATTATTATTCTTTGCCTCACAGATGTAGCAGGTCGTATTTGAGGCAGGCTGGATTGAATATAACTATATACTCCTCTGACACAGAAACTGGTTTAGTTTCATAAAGATCTCACTACAGTAAAGAAGATAAGAGATACCAGCTAATGTACTTCTGACTAGATTTGAATCTAAGATGATGAAAATTTTGGGAGTTTTTCTAAGAATCAAGTTAAAAAGAACCTTGAACAAAATTCCTTTTTCCCCCCATTTAGCCAATTTGTCTAGAATCTTGTGTCGGTTGCTACAAAAAGTATCTTAATTGACTTAAAGAAAACTCAGATTAAATGGTGAATTTTTAGAAATAAGGAGTGCCTATCTCAAAACTTTGCTTCTGTATAGTGTTTTGAACTTACATATGTATACGTGTAATTCTATAAGTACACTACATGACTCAAAAACTTGTCAATAATATGGATTGAACTCATTTTGAAAATTAGCAGGGTCAGTGTGCTAAATCAAAATTCATTCTAAGTGTACTTCAAATTACATACTAACTTAGATTTAACTTTGCAGTGATTTCAACTTATGTGTCTTTATTTGAAATCATACACTCTAAAAATGCAAATATTTCAGATATATCAATAGCAAAGGAAGAGGTAAATTACTTCTGTCTCTTCCACTCCTTTTCCTTTTTTTCTTTTCTCCTTTCAGGAAACAAAGAAGACCAAGCTTTGTGACCCATTTGCTATGTAAGATTTTTCGCTATGAACTAGCAAGCTATGTTATAAGGAAAACTGATTTAGAAATGGGAAACTTAGCAAGCTATATGCTTGAATATTATCCTAGATAAAGTCTGAGGGGATTTTAAGGGTAAAAATATTTATTTATTTATTTACTAATATCGCATGGTCAGAAGCTCGGCACCCGATGTCCTCAGAATGATTTCAGAGAAGTGACTGATGGTCCAGAAATGTTCTGTGCTTATAGTTCTCATTCTTTTTAATAAAGTAGATGTCAAAAGATGATATCATTTTAAATGTTCAAAGTATGCATAAGGGATGTCAGGAATCTGAGAATATATTCAAGGATTATTCAAACATATAGCTTGCATAGCCCTTGCTTGGAATGCGCCTAAGGGTTTCTTAGGGAGTCAAACTATGGCCTCCTTTTTCTTTTCTTTTCTTTCTTTCTTTCTTTCCTTCTTTCTTTCTTTCTTTCTTTCTTTCTTTCTTTCTTTCTTTCTTTCTTTTTTTTTGACTGCCTTTTTGAGACAGGGTCTCCTTATACAGTCAGGCTGGCTTTGAGCTCACTTTGTAGAACTGTTGAACTCGCAACAATTCTTCTGCCTCAGCCTCCCGAGTGCTAGGATTACAGGCATGGACAACCATGCCCAACAGTGAGGCCTCCTTAAAACAACGATCTCTTCTTTTTCTGGCTACTTTTTGGAGGAAACGCATGAGTTCCAGTGTTCAAAGCTTGCTAAAGCAACTTTTTACTCTGACGTGCCCTTGGTTACTGGAGTTTCATGGTGACCTCCTGCCTGCGAGCTATTCCAAAACTCCAGGTTGGACGGAAGGAGACCTCACAGGTACTTCAGGCCTCCTTCTGTAGGCCACACTAAGGAATTTGGCTTTATTCTTCATTTAGTGATGAGTCTTCCTGCCAATCTGCGGTCAGAAAAGAGTTTATAGTTGTTTAGAGTTGTTTGGGAGTACCCATCCTGCACATTACAATCTAATCCGGACATGTCATCTTGCTAGCTCTGTTATGTAGTAAAAATGGTCCCCAGAGCTAAGGCTTCAAGTTTTTTCTCTGTCACTAATTAACGATGTGACCTTTGGCCAGGAATTTTGTTTCAACTACTAGTCATTTTTTTCAACTACAGTTTAAAAGTATTGGATTAGATAACTTTTAAGATTTCTTCCATTGCAAGGGTCTGTGATTTCATAATAACAGTACATGATTTGAAGGCTTGTTGTATGCTGGGTCACACAGCCTTACAGGTTGTGAACTAGGGACTATTGGTCCAGTATGCTGTCTATGTCCACCAAAGTCAGAGACCGATCAGTGCACTTGCCACATGTAGTGTTAGCAGCCAAACTCCTGTTCCGTCCTAAGTTCTTGAAATTGTCAAGTGTATGTTTTTTATTTCTGATGCTCTCACAGAATCAATTGGAAAAACTCAGCACATAGCTCTGTGATTAGGTGAAGAAACATGTTTTAATGAGTGTCATGATAACACTGTAGAGGGTTATATCATTTGTAAGAGTCTTGACTTTTGGTCCTTTTTAAGGAGAAACACATAAACAGACTAATACTCTTGCTGAATTTAACGAGAGTTTGCATTTCAGTGCCAGTCCTTGCATGGATTGATTCTCATAAACTGTGCATTTTATGGAATGTTTGATATTTCATAATGGTGAAATGAATACAATTGGGAAATATCTGAACTTCAAATGCACTCAGTGATATGCATTCTTTTAAACCACCTACATACACAAACTGCAAATCAACCGTATGCAGTTTAATTTCTAGAAGTTTTAATAAAGCTGGATCATTTTACTTTCTCCTTTAGAAAGTTAGTTCTCAAATAGGAAATATATTTGGAAAAATGTTCTAGATTTGTTCCAGAATCTAGGTTAGAGATCAGCAAATCTCTTCTGTAAAAGATCCAACAGTAATTATTTTAGGCTTTGTGTCATATAGTCTCTATCACAACCACTTAATTTATTTATTATGGTAGGAAAACAGCAATAGACAATATGTAAACAAATGAGTATGACTGAGTTCTAATAAAACTGTATTTACAAAAGCAGATGCTTCTTTGTAGCTGAATAATACTCCACTGTACAAAAATACCACATCTTTTTTATCCATTCCACAATAATTTATGCTTGAAGTACTAATATAGTAGATCTATGGTAGGCATTCAGTAAATTCAATAAATCCCTTTTTTTCTCCTGGAAAAAAGCAAAACAAAGCAAGACAGATGAGTGCTTGGAGCCCAAGTTTAAAAGTCCCCAATCTAGATAATTAACAAGTGATTTCTCCTTCAAAACTTTCTCAACCATAGATTATTCTGTACTGAAAAGAGAATTAAAATAGGGGTTCTGGATGCCTGGCTACAATTATGACTTTTGCGATTACTAGACATTCCTAGCCGTAATACTTCGCAAAGTCTGATACGGATCTTATTTCAATCATCGTATTTGGTATTCAACATGTATTAGCTAAGAGTTAACGAGATTGTGATTGATGATGTACTTTATGCCTTGTACAATACTTTAATTATTAGGTTACAGGAACAACTGTAGCCTTAAGAAGTGGAGATCAGATAAAGATTGAAGTCAATGGGGCTAAATTTCTGATCTGTAATGAAGACAAGTAAAAAACTGCTCTCCAATATGGTCTCGGAGGTGCTTACAGCACTCATGGCACAAGATTCTGCAGAGTGAAAATTAGGAACTGAGGTGTATCATAAGTAGTAAAGAAATCAATGGTTTACTTTTGATCCAAAGGGTAGGTCAGGGGAATTTAGATCTACGCAGGAGTCCAAGAAAACCATAGAGTAAAAACAGTCAAGTATTGGGAGCCTAGGAAACTGGAGAGTACAAGATAATAAGAAATGAAAGCTTGCCTGCACTCTCTATATTAGCTCTACAAACCCTGGCCAGCTTTTTTCTCATTCAAGAATTTCTTCTAATGAACTGGGGATATGTTTGTCTGCTGTTGTTTCATAAAATTTAAAGGTACTTAGGTAAATCGCAGGTAAAGTAAAATGTTGCCTTACAGAGATGTTTTGAGTATCTATTTCAATGACTAAATAGAGAATATAGGTTAGTTTTCTGTGGTTGTGACAAAATATCTCAACAAGAGGAAATATTTATTTGGCCCATGATGTCAGCAGTTTCAGTCCATGGCCACATGCCCTATGTTTTTGTCCTATGGTGAGGCCAAGCATCATGATAAAGTATGCTGTGCAGCAAAATTGCTCAGCTCATAGTAAGGGGGAAGTAAAGACAGAAAGGGAAAGACAGAGAGTCTCAATATACTTTTCAAAGTCATCAAGGGCACCCCTCCATGACCCAGCTTCCCTCTATGAGGGCCTGCCTCCCAGATTTCCATCATGTCCCAGTAGCACTATCAGCCGGGGACCAAACTTTCAACACATGAGTTTTGGGGGGATATTTAGGATTCAAACCATAACAATATAAGGGGTGTTTAAAAATACAATGAATATTTAAATTTAAAAAAACATATTACATTAGAAGATACATTGCCATTAATCTTTCTCAAAAGTTGTTCTGTTGAACACACTTGTCACATCATTCTTTCCATTTTCTGAAACAGATCTGAAAACCCTCTTTCATGTGGGCAAACGATTTCATTCTCTATCACAACACTGCTCATTGTTACACATCTCTTCTGTTGTACCAATTTCTTTCCAATAAAAAGCATTTATAATGAGCCTTCATCCACCTTATTCACCAGGAGAGGCCCCATGTCACTTCTGACTTTTCCCCAAAGTCAAAATGTATATGAAAGGTAAATGTTTTGAATCAATTCAGGACAATGTGGCAGCTATGACAGTGCAACTAAAAACATTCAGGAGACAGAAGTTCAGAACCACGTGCATGAATTAATAACCTATTAGCAGATTGCCATTTTGTTGGTCCATCAAGAATGCTTCAATGTGCCTCAAAATATTTCTTTTGTTTGCTTAAAATATGTTCCCTAAAATATGAACTAACTGTATGATTTTCCTTCAGTTAGTGAATCAGGAATTAAGGCCAGAACATTTTATTTTAGATATCGTACAGTCATAATTTGGATTTAAGTAAACAAGACACTCATTTTTCTTTTAAGAAAAAAATCAGTGCTGTGGTTCTTGATCAGTAGTAGAACAGTAGCTTAGCATGCATGAGACCATGGGTTGAATCTCCAGGGATACAAGAAAGAAAGAAAGAAAGAAAGAAAGAAAGAAAGAAAGAAAGAAAGAAAGAAAGTCAAAGGAGAAAGAGAGAGGGGAAGGCAAAGAAATGAATGAAAGAAAGAAAAAATTCAAGGGAATATTTTATAGTTTGCCACTGTGTGTCAGAGTTGTTTAAAAACAAAATCTCTACAGTCAGAGGCTTAGGTCACCATTTGTGAGACTGACGTGCCTGACTGGAAAAACCTGGATCAGTTGAAAGTTGATTGTCTCCAATTGAATACATATGTTACTCCAATTATTAATGTCTGACCCAAAGATCTAAAGAAAATGAAGTCATTCACTAGTTTCAAGTCATTTGTCTTTTGTGCAACTCCATTTCCTTATTTGGGGGAAAAAAATGAACATTTCTAAAATTTTTAGTGGTTTATCTTTTGTGCTTGTGTTGTGAATGCATCATCATTTTGGTCAGGTTATATGGAAAGATTTTTAAATTCTTGTAAAAAGATACAGAACAGGTTTACTCACCCTTCGCACTAATGATATTTTAAGTAAAATATTCCTTATTTGAAGAATGAGCAGCTTATTCTGTGTATTGTAGGATTTTCAGCAAAATGTTTGGTCTGTACGCGGTAGATTCCAATTGTACTCACACATCAATTTTACAGTCCTAACTGCTTCCAAACATTGTCAAATATCCCCTATAAGACAAACTCCTCCTCAAACTGAGAAGCACCGGTATACTGAAACAAAATTGTCATTCTTTATCATATACCACTAAAGAATATAAGTGGACTCATACTAATATTGTAAGATGATTTAACAGTTAAGCTTTGAAACTGTATTTTTTTAGTGGTACATTATTGTGCAAGACTTTCCATGGAAAGTCATTATTTAGAAATGAACCAATCCTCCACAAAGGGCTCTCTCTCTATTCCCCCTGCTCTTATACATCATGTTGCCAATAACAAGCTGAGACTGTAATAAGAGTATTGCATTATCAACTGTTTTTCAACCAGAAATTGAATCCAGAGTACAATTACTGGAGTTGCATCTCAGAATGGAAAATGAAGCCAGATTTTCATCATTGGGAACAAATATCCAACACACACAACTTAAGGGAAGGGTTTAAACAATTTTTATTACTATATGCTTGCAGACCATTGATTGTATTTATTGTTGGTGGAAGAAGTGTTTATTTTTCATTATAGTATCAAATTTCAAAGCTACTTATTTCATGGTGGTAAGGAAGGTGGGAACAGGGGAAAAGAAGCAGGGAGAAACATACCCTCCAAACACATGTGCCAGTGACCTACCTCTACCTGGGCCCCACCTCCTAGCACCACATTCAGCTATGAACATAAGTAGATTAACACAATAATAAGTATGCTTTCACCATGATTCAACCTTTTATTGCCCATCTCATAATCCAATCAAGTTGATAATTAAGCTTAACAGTCACAGATATTATCTTGGGAATCCCACAAATTAGGTAGGTCACTGTCGAATCTCCCATTGTATCTTTTTTTTTTTCCTGGATAAATCAGATTGTGTACTTTTCCTGAGTATCAAATAATGTGATTTATTTACCACTGCCTCTACAAAAGCAGTGGCTCTAACAAGGTGAATAGATGCTTAAAAACAGGATGAATAGGTCGAATATATTTGTTGATCTTACAGATAAGAATTTGCATGTATTTTTAGCATCTTTTGGGTTTCCCTCTCCCTCCTTTGTTCCTATACTTTCATCCTTGACTTCTTTCTACATTGATTTCTTCACAAATACCCTATTCCACCACTATCTCAAAGTATGGTCAAGACTGTCATTTTTACTTCTATAAACATGAGAAAATCTCAGAACCACTAAGCTCCAAGGAGTTTTAATATAGGACACTTGGGAATACCAGTGAGAAACAATATTGTAACATCCCATTACCCAACATGACTGTTATAAAATAATGTAGGTAGTTGTAAGTCAATCATAGTAAGTGGTGACGGCTAATATAATAATGGAGGTGACGGTAGTGGAGGTAAAAACACGGCAAGAGACACAGCTTTGCAATATCATGATCTCTGGTAATTTTCTGACTCCCTTTTCTGAGTCAGGCTTATGCAGCATCTTTCTGTACACCCTCTGTCCTATGTTGGCATTCTGTTGATTGTCAGCTAATCCTTGGTAAGTAAGTAACTATTGCTCCCAGGGCATACTTATATTTTAATAGAGGTATTCTTACCAGATATAGGCTTAAGGATTTGAATGAAAATAGAAACTAAGGTAATATTACTCTACCCCTCTGTCTATATTTTCTTAAAGATTTGTTCTCTCCCCCTCAGGATCCCCTAACTAGTTATATTAATTAGTCTTTGCAGTGTATCAAATTTTTCTCAAATTAAAAAGAGTAAGAGTGTATTATTTCCCATAATTTTATTGTCAGACTTTGTGGTTCTTTTCAGATCACGTAAGCTAGAGTTATTTGTGTAGCTGCCATCAAGTTGGGATATGGCTGAAGCTGAACATCCTAAAAGACATTATTTAAGTACCTGGTCCTAAACTGAGAAGGATGGAATGGATGAGGGTGGTCTAAGATGTCTGAATTTCTCTATCTCTTAGTATTCAATTGAATCTTGCTACTTTATGCAGTAGTTGGATCTCATGAGGACGTATATGTAAACCGTATCTGTTCAGAAATCACACACCATTCCTTCTGCCATTTCCCTTTTAAAAAATACTTTAAATAGTGCCTATTAATTTTATTAATACTGTTTCAATGAGTAGAGTATAGTTTGATCAGATCTGTCTCCCATTATTCGCTCTTACACCCCACCTCTCTTCTTCCTATTATTCCCTTCTTCTTGTCTAATAATACTGTTCCTCTTCCTGCTTTTATGTCATCTTTTTTAGATTCAGCATATTAGAAAGAACATGTGAATCTTGTCTTTGTCAGTCTGGTTTATTTCACTTAACGTCGAGATATCCTGTTACATCCATTTTTCTTCAAATGACATAATTTGTTCTTTATGGCTGAATACTACTTTATTGTATATCTATACCACATTTTCTTTATTCAGTCATCTGTTGATGGACATATGGGCTAGTTCCATGTCTTCCTTTGTTATTTTCTAATAGTCAAAGAAAGTCACAAGACATGCCCAAACTCAAGGAGTGAAAAAACATTGTCTTCCTATTTATAGGAAAAAAGACAAGTATGAATATGAATATGAAGATTAATTGGTAGCCATACTTACAAGCTAACATTTCACTCAACTTCCTACTTTCTCATTTTGTTTTTCCCTTTTTTCCCTCTATCTTTCTTCTCAAGGTCAGTGTGGCATCACTGGTTTCCTAGGTTAGAAGAGTGAGTGGAAGTCATCATTCTCTTTAATGCAGTATATTTAGTGAAAAGACAGATTTTTTTTTTTTTTTGGCACCGGGGATTGAACTCACGACCTTGTGAGGCCACTGAGCTAGGCCACTGAGCTAGGCCACTGAGCTAGATCCACGGCACTGAAAAGACAGATTTTTGGCAGCATACATCCAAATGCGGACTGGAATACTTGGTGCACAAAACCAAGCAAGGAACATCAGTCTCTTACTCCAGTCTTTTCATTTGTTAACTAAATGGGGGG
This sequence comes from Cuniculus paca, assembly GCA_004365215.1. NCBI lineage: Eukaryota > Metazoa > Chordata > Mammalia > Rodentia > Cuniculidae > Cuniculus > Cuniculus paca. The sequence goes on from RJWT010022201.1 coordinate 13,537, forward strand.
AGTACCTAAGATGAAGTTTATTTTGTTATTGTTTATGCATTGTGATTAACTGAAACTTTATAGGCATTCAATAAATGTTACTTCTTTATTTCCCATGCTTCTACTCCTCTCTGATTTTTCTAAACCATTACCTTTTCCTAGAAGAAACAGGTTCTTTTTTTTTTCTTTTTCTTTTTACTTTATAGGTACTGCCTACAATAATCGAACATATTTTTCCTAAGTCTACTGATAGTGTCCAAAAATGCTGGATTTATTGACCATTTTAATAATTACTGTTCTCTTGTGATGCTAGCATTCCAATTATTCTTGTGTTTCCCATGTTATTGCTACCCCTCAACCTTGGTTAACACTTTTCTCTGGCCAGTTAATCCACTTACCTACTATTAGATCCATATGGTTTCCTTTGTCTTACAAACACATTGTCTAAGGCTTCTGGTGCTTAATACTATTTCCAACCTTATGTTTTAATCCTGTATGTTCCTCAATTTTGTCCATCAGTTTTGTGCTTCATGATGATTTTTTTTGGGTGGGGGAGTACTTTAAACCATTACTCTCTTCAAGTATTCACTACAAATTTCACTCTCTAATTAGAACTAAACCTTTGTCAACTTTTCAGTGACAGAATGTTGAACTGAATTCTTCTCCCACATAACAAAAGAGACATTAAAAGTTTGCTTTTAGTATCACATCATCCATGAAACATGCTGGAGTTACTCAATGCCTTGATAAATTCTGTGGAAAAAATAGAAATAGAAAGTAATAGCTATGATTAGGGACAATTGAGTGATTGTAATTTTTGAAAAGACAAAATTGAAGAAAGCACATTATCTTTCTTGATTCATACATTATTCTGTGTGATTAGAATTTACATAAAAGAAATTCCTAACCAGTATGTGACTAAGCATTAAAATAAAGCAGTGAATTTGAGAATTTGTTTCTGTCATATTGTAATACTTGCTATAGTTAGGATGTTCAGGGAAATTTTTTGTCTTTAGTGTGTGTTGCTAGATAATTTGCTTGTTTATGTCCTTGATCGTTATTGTCAGAACTGTGTCCTAAGAGATTAAAAAACTAAAAGACAGATCAAAGCAATTCATTGAGGTTTACATAGCTAAATACCTGTTGGTTAGTCTTTCTGCCTCTAAAATCCTTCTTTAACACATACTTCTCTCTAAATCCAAAAGTAAAATCCAGATACTAGCTTTCCCTTCTAGATTTCCCTTATATTTAAGAGTTAAGATTAAATTCTGTAGCACTTTATGGAAGATTCTTAACAAATTTTATTTAATATTTATCTTCCCTAGCATTCACCACACGCTGGATTTATTTTGCATAATATATAAATATTTCCCCAAAACCATTTAGTATGTTACAATATTTAAATTAAATATATATTTAATTATTGGTATTTAAAATATGCATTCTATCATTTTTAACTCTATTAGATTTTTTAAACATATGTTTTAACTGGGTAAACTAAATTTCTAACAAAAGACTTCAGACTTCCTTCCTTATTTTGGGCTCTTTCAAGTTGTCCCTACCCAACAATGAACATTGCTTTTGTCTTGAAATTTAGATTTAACTACTTATATGCTTAAACTTATGCTAAAGATCTGTAGAAAATACTGATACTGCATGTCAATAGGGAAAATAATCATTATAAAATATTAATAGGGCTAGAGTTTTAATTATCTGAGTATCTGATTGCAATCCATCATTCTCGAGTTACCTTTGATGTATGCAAGGTTTAGTGACTGGAAAACTAAATCTCAGATCTCCAGTTTGGAGACGTGTCATTGATAAATACAACATAGATCATGAGGGCCCCAGCAAAACTCTATGAATGCAATGAAGGTCATGATGTTGAGGGTGGAGATCTATGAGATATATATATGATATATATATATTCACATTTGATCAAGAGTTTTCTACATAATGGTAACACTCAATTGAACTGAGAAAGGTGGAGTGAACAGTAGAAATGTGTTGTCCTAAGGCAAAGCAGCATGGGCTGCTTCTTCTGTGGGCAAGTGTTAGGACATCTCTTGAGTTATCAATTGCATGTTTATATGAATGTATGCAAAAACTCTTTAAATTATTGGTGATCATTAAAAGAAAATTATCTTAATTTTGCTATAGCTGTTTCAGTTTTTTTCTGAAAGACACGCTTATAAATTCAAGAAATTCAGAGAATCACTTATCGAAGTATCATTTCCATGATGTTTTCATTGTTTCCTTCCAGTGTTATTAAAATGTACAGATTTTATAAAAAATAAAATATTTTAGCATCCCATTGGTCTCTTTGTTTGTTAACTTTTGGGAAGCTTTTTTTTTTCTGATTGTAAAATTTATGTGTTTTAATTGTACATGTAGAAAAAAATCATTTTTAAAATCCAAAATGACTGATGGTTAGACCTACATTGATTTATAACCATAAACTTTAATATCTTTTAGTATGCTTAAAATTTTTTCAAATAAAACAAAAAACAGAAGAGAAATTACAATGCTATCAATGCATCTGTTCTGTAGCTAAACAATTAACATTTAAAATGGGTAAATATAAATTTAACAAATATGAAAGTAAATAATTAAGAGTTGTTTAGTAATTAGATATATTTTTTAAGTTATATCAAGAAATTTCATTGCTTTGAATGACTATTTAAGCAAAACTTGATCTTGATGCTTATAATCTATTGCTACCTGGAATATGTTAAAACTATTAATCCTTTAAAACTCTGAATTCTTAACATTAGTTTACCTTAGTCTCTCACTTATTTTTTAGTGTTATTCAGCTTGGATCACTGACTTTTTAAAATTGTAGGCACTTCTGTTTCTCATTCTCAAAGGAGAGCAACCTGTTCTTGTAATATATCTAGTTTTTTTTTTCTGATTCCTCCTAACACAATAAGAGTTCTTGTATTCTAAAGAAAGCTTGTTGATATCCCCCCAATGAATTTAAAGCAATTCTTTTCTGTTTTTTATCCAAATCTTGCATAAAAACTCCTTCCAAATTTCCCCCCATCAGTTTCATAAATTCCTCTTACAGGATAATTTATGCTAATGAAACAATCGCATAGATAAAAAAAAAAGTGACTGAAGTACTGTAGCACCAGGTAGTAGCTCACTTTTCTATATCTCTGTACCAAGTTATCTGTAGCAAGGTATTTAAACACTGTCATAATCTGCCTTTCACACCAGAGCTTCTGAAGGCTAAAACACATACTGCAACATCCAAACCATTTCTCTAACCAGTGTATTTTTTTGAGTTTGACATAGTTAGAACTGGTGCTACTCTTTTGAGTAGCATAATTCTTTACCTACTTGGTAATTTCTAATTGTTTTTCATGACAGAACTCTTTCATTGACTAAAACGTCATTCAGAAGTCCATTTTATAAAATAAATACAAGGCAGCACTACTGTTGAACTTTGATTACTGATCTAGAGCATTAGGTTGGTTGATTTTGGTCTCTTTCTCATAGTTCCATCCCTGCAATACCACCTCTGAACCCGGGGAACTTAAGGATCCAAACATAAAAAGCACTGCTGCTCAGTGGCTGAATATTTGATAATGTTGCAGAATTATTATATTCTAATGCTTAGAGATATGATTGTGTTTTTCAACATTTTCTCATCTATGTGTACATGTGTAGATAGATAGATAGATAGATAGATAATTATGATGACTTGAATTCACTCCTGGAGGAGGTAAGTGAGTGGAAATAAGTAAGACTATACCTGTGTTC
>RJWT010022202.1:0-17274 GCA_004365215.1 Cuniculus paca
AACAGGAAAAATTTGTTTGTAATCTTAAGTAGAGCCATTTTTTTTCCATTTGTGGGAGGAAGGGCTTTGAGAATCGAGCCCAGGACCTTATACATGCTAGGAAAGCACTCTACCAGTAAGCTACATTTCCCGCCTCATTATTTTGATTTTAGCTTAAAAAGTGAAATAATTGCACATCCTAATATGTCCTTTTACTCTCTTAACACCTGTGAAGACTTATCCTATTTATCATAATGTATTTTTAGATGAGAATAATCTATCCAACTTGTATAAGTTTGTCTTTAAATTGTTGTTCTAGGTGAAGTCAACAAGAAAAATAAGAAAATAAGAATGATAATTTATGGATAATATATCTGTGTGCAATTTTAGACACTTTCCTCAGATCATTTCTTGTATGCTTGCAACAATTCTATAAATAGATCTCATTATTTCCACTTTACAAGTCAAGAAATAAAGGCAGAGAGTATTAAAACTCCTTACCAGGCCATGTGACTAAGAAGCGGGAAGCCAGAATTGAATCCAAGGTCCTCCTTGCCATTCAGGCTCTCTCCCCTCATGCAATGCAGAACCTCAGGCTGCTTTTTTGGGGGAGAGCTAGGAACTTTCCTGAGGGCCCTCTTCTATCAATGCACATATAGTTAATAATCAAAATCCTCTGAGGACCCACATGTTCTTCAGTGGAAGAAATATGAATAAATTGTGATATCTTCACATGATAGAATATCACTTGGCTATAAAAAGTAATGAAGTACCAATAAATGCTGCAACTTGAATGGCCCTTGAAAGCATTAAAAATGTGCATAATATATGATTCCATTTATATGACAGAAATTTTTACTTAAAACTGGGGGGTAAGGGCATAACAGAATAGTAACTAAAGAGTGCAAGATTGCTTTTTTCTCACTCTGCTTTTCTTCCTCCCCTTCTTTTCCCTTCTCCCTTCCTATCTACTTATTTTATGTGCTTCTTTCCCTTTATTCCTTCTTTCTTTCTCTTTTTCTTTCTTCTTCCTCCTGTTTTTTCTCCTCTTTTAAAAGACACTGTCTTACTAAGATTCCTTCTACTCACAATCCTCCCACCTCAGCCTCTCTAGTAGCTGGGATTACAGGTATACACCACTGTGTCTGGATGCATTTTCTATTGAGGTGATAAAAATATTTTAAAATTCACAGTGATGATGCTTACACTGCATAAGCATATATACTACTAAAATGATCTGTATTTATACTATTAAAAACTATTGAGTGCTATGTTTAAATTCATGGATTTATATGAGCTGTATCTCGAAAAAAGCTGTTATTTTTATCTCATCTCACCCCCAACTCCTACCTCTACATCAGTGAATCTAGGTCGGGTCTCTGAAACTGTATTTTTCTCAGGGTATGTAGTGGTTGATTGATTGTATCAATTTTGAGACGTTTAGAAGCTTAGCTAAATTGGCTCAGCACTTCTATACCCTAGGGTGTAAAAAATCCACCCTAGTGCAGCTCTTCGCCTGGATGATATCAAAGGGAAATGAGGAAGGATGGACTGGCTTCCATTCTTCAGAGGAGCTCCTGTCTTCACTTTCAGCTTAGATGTCATCTCCTGGCTTCTAGCATAGACTCTTCAGTTTCTGCCTTAGATCCTTCAGCCTTCTGGCACAGACTCTTCAGCTTTCCATTGCAGACCCATTGGCCTCCTGATACGGAGTTGCACAGAACACTGCAGTGAGCTCCAGACCTTGGATGGAACCCTTCAGCTCCCAGGGTGCAGACACCCTCTGCATGCTTCCTCATCCAACTCTGTGGCTGACCGTCACAAGCCAATCTTATAATTTCTTACACGTTTGTAAATCTTGTCTTATATCTGTTTCTTTAGTAAACCCTGACTAATTCAGGGCACTCAAGGGGATTGCTATGGTAATATATATTTGGATATCACTGCTTCAAAATGGGTTGGGTTGGCCAAGAACTAACCTAGAACAAGTCAAACTTTCAATACAGAATTTCATGGTAGACCTAGGTCTTGATAGGAAGCATAATACTTGTAGTTGGTAGAATAGTTATGTGGCTCTGAATAGAAGAGAGTCACTCAACACCAAATATTACAAGGTCTGCCTGAGCACTTTTTGCCTATGAGTAAAGTAGCATCCAATGAAATCAGGAAAATTTTGGTTTCACCAAAGCATTTTGGGATTTCTGCACTGCAAGTCCTTTCCTTCTTGCACAATTTTGTCGATCCTCTTTGTGCCACTGTAAAAGAGAGCCAAAAGTTCTGCTTCTATTGAATTTTAAAATTTATATCAAGTCTGTTAATGAAGCATCCTATTTCTTAAAGGATAGACATGAGGAATGAGACAATTTGATATACCACTAAACCTACTAATCCAAGGGGAAAGAAGTATAATAAAAAACAGCTAACCCCAGAAGAAAGAACTATAAAAGAAAAGAAGTGGCAAAATTTCAGGGTCTGAAATTATACTTTATAATGATAGGTTAGCTAAATAGCCAGAAAATACTTTTCATAAAATGATATTAACCAGAAATAAATGAAATAAATGAACTTTTAAGTAACGTTTAACCGTATTTCATGATTACAAACATTTAACCAGGTGCATTTTACTATTCAAATATAAAAGTTTATGTTCTGAAGAGCAGTCTACATTTTATTATTCTCAAATTTCAAATGCTTTTCAGTTTCTTTAGATTGTGATAAGCTTTTGCTGACTAAACTGAATCATCTCTTAGTAGAGGTCCAATGTTACAATTTGACCCCTTCTGGCAAATTAAATACAATTATGCAAACTACTAGGATTTGGGGCTAATCTAATTAATACGGTACATATGAAGCTGATAATAATTTCCCTGGTGGAAAACTAGATTGCCTTATTTCACATTTGAATTATAGTTTGGATAAACATTTACTATGCAAAGAAAATTTCATTATCTTGTGTGTTCTGTCTGCTCACCTCTATAATTGACATGTTAGAAAAATAGTCGAAATTGTCATCTTCAAATGATAACATACTTTTTCATACATTTATAATTACCAAAAAGGATATTCCATAAAACTAGAAAAAAGCAGATTTTATTTAGAAGTACTGCTTTTTCTCCACTAACGTGAAAATGTAACACTCCTATAATTTTTCTTTTGTATAGCTATAAGCAGTGTCAAATACGACTTACCGGAGATAATTCTGTTCATTTACACATTAAAGTTTAAGGGTTTAAAACTGACCTGGATTAAATGCATACCAATAAATTTTAATCACGAACTTTCTGAATGATATTTATAATCCCAAGATTGAGTGCACTCTTGTTTAAATGTATGAATTCCATTAACATTAATCAGTGTGCTACATGGTGCACTGAGCAGAAATCAGGAAAGAATTTTTTTAAGTTCCTCTTGCCAAGAAAGTGAAAGAAATTAGTTGTCTCATGCAGAGTAAAGAGAATATTTTCTTTTCCTTTCATCCTACAAAAGTGAATTTCATAGTTAAGAGAGGGCCTGGCTTGATAGGAAATGCACAGGGTATGGAAGGTGGAGAGTTTCTCAGGCCTGTGCCTTTGGTGCAGAATTATCGTTTCCAGGTCTGTGAACACAGCCTTGCTCATTTGTTCCTTAGCTCCTCAGGGGGACTGCCAACAGCTCCTGGGCTGTTGCCTACACAGATTTCCAGCCCACAAGGATCTGTACTTTGTTCAGAGGTAATACCAGTGTTGTAGAACCCTCAACTAGAGCCGTTAGGGAATAACAACTTTGGAAAGCAGTGGCCTGTGTTAGTCCTCTATTCTACTCCAGCAGAGAAACTCAGTGTGATGGATAAAGAGACAAAAATTCCTTTTGAGAATTCTAGTACTACATTCTCTCTCCTAATCTGCTTGTGAACTTATAAAACAAAAGTATTTCTGAGATATAAAGCAGTACAAGCAGTAATGTGTTTGTGTTGTGAGTTTATATAAATGTGCTACTAAGTAACATTTTTGAGTGTCACTAGTAGCTGTTTCATTATCCCAGGGATTCCCATAAAGGGAGTATGTTAGGTGAATGGCACAGAGTCACAGCAAACAAGAGTGCAAGGGACAATACGTATGTTCATGTAGACTTTATCATGTATTGTTGAATATGCAACCATTGCACTGTGACAGAGGAAGGGCCTCACATATTTTTTATTAAGAGAAAAAATAAGACAGCTGAGATCTTGGACTTACCTCAGAATAATCTGGAGTAAGGTGATAGGCAGGGCATAGAAGAAATAAAACAAGTTGTGAATTGACAAGTATCAAAACTGTGTAATGGGTAAATGGAGTTTTTTTATAGTCTTTTCTTTAACTTTGTGTTTTATGACATTTTCTCTGACGATAAGCTCAGTTTGTACTCACAAAGGTTGGGAACCATTTTATACTAAATTCTCAAGAGCTGGGTGTGTAGCCTATTAGTAGAATTTGTGCTTAGCATGTGCACAGTCCTGAGTTTGACTCCCAAGAGCAATAAAATAGAATCTAGTTTAAAAACTCTTGCATTGGATAATCAATGACAAATATAAAAGCAGACAAGTTGTTAAAAGGCAAAGCTTAAAATGGATTATTGAAAACAACCTGAGACCTACGTTGTCAGTCACTTATTATGTGAGAGTCTAGGTTTACTGCTTTGACAATGAACCTAGTCTTTATCTCACATTTAACATTAAAAGGGAAAACATGGCATTTGTGCCGTAATAGGTATAAGATGTATTGATTGAGAAAAACCCCAAAACCAAAATGCATTTCTCTTTTCCCTCCATCTTTCTGTTTCTCTTTCCCCTCTATTTATTTTTCTCTAATGTGATCCTATTTACCCAAAGTTTGAAGATAATGACCTATTTCAAATTTAAGTGACAAATGAAGTAGAGTACTTCTTTTTGGTCTGTTATGAGAAATTCATCTTCAGCAACTGTTCCACTTTTCTTTAGTTCTGGCAAGCTATTCAGAACATTTCCTTCTTTTCATTATGATGCAAGGCAATTGTTTGGGGCTGATAGGACATTGACTTTTCCCATAACTTACCTTAGGCTGTTTTACACTAGAGAGTTACAATATGTTTGGATTATAGAACTTTTTCCATACACTTTGATAACAGAGCTTCATGTTCTAATAGACCTGCTCTGAATTTTTATTGAACTTCAATTCCAGATTAACTTTGATGCTTATGGTCAATTTTTCCCCAAATATAAATTGAAACATGCTGATTGTCACTTCCCACTTGATGTGTTGTTTTTCCTGTGTACAATGTCAATTATTTTACTTTATTTATTTATTTAATTTTACTTAGGCATAGGAGATTCCATTAGGGTAAGTGATTTCCTAATTAGTCATTAAGAACAACTCCTAGAAAACCATGATGTAATCTTACATTTGTCCAGTGAGTTACGATAAGGGTCAAGGATCTTATGATCACAAGTATGATCTTTTCTTAGTAGATAAGAAAATTATACTGTAACTTGCCACATACATCATACAGACTTGTGAAATTATTTTACATCAGCTTCCCACATTCTTATGTCTTGCTTGATCTTCGTGATGAGCTGGCCAGTAGGTTTTAAAATACAGTAAAGAATTGGACAACTATAGGTATGTTCATTGAGACAAAAATATTGTAGTTGGTTTTTTTGGCCCTACCAAAGAACTGCCAAGTACTGACTTGTACTCCTGATTTCCTCAGATGTTAGAGACAGCTCTAGAATATTTGCATTTCTTACATTGAATATCACAGGTGGCGACATATTCTTATGGCATTATCCTATGTCTTAAAACTTCCTTGTTCACAGAGAGCCAAATAGAATTTTGAAGTTTTGCGTATCCCCCTTGCATCTTGTACTTTAAGTTCAAATAGTGGCAGATGTAATTTTCTTCATACTGTAAATGTTCTACTTAAAAATAAATAGTAACTAATGTATCACTTTTAAATAGTAACTAATGTATTCTAAGTACAATAGCAACTTAGTACCTTCACTAGCCATTTAAAAATAAATTTAATTAAAAATAAACCATTAAGATTATAGATTAATAGATATATGCATCATTTTTCCTCTTAAACTCCTGTTTCTATTTTATTTCACCATGGAGTTTTATTCTAATATATGTTAATGTTTAAATGAGTGTCATGGTGACTCTGTCATGCCTTACTTTAACAAATAAACTTACACAAATTTAGATTTTAAATTTGAAGAATTTCCTATAATTATGGTATTCAAACTTCTTTTGGAATGAGTCACTAATGTAGTTAGTATTAGCATTGAATTAGTTCAAATGATAATATTAGCATTGAATTAATTCAAATGATAAGAAGTCATACTACTTAAGAATTAGTAGTTATCAAACTTAAGAATTGAATATAACTTCACTAGAAAGGCATCTCTTGTGAAATAAATAAGAGATGAATTGGGCTTTTCAATGGTTTTAATTCTGCTCCTAGTTTTTCCTTATATTTTGCTTTGTAGCTATTGTGTGTATCTATTTTTCAATAGTTATTGCTTATTGCTGGGAATGAGTCAGGCTCATTATCAATAGAATCTCTGCTTTTTATTTTTACAGACTCATATCCTGAAGTCTTGTTTATATACATAAGTACTGAAAAAAGTGATTTTTCTAGTTTTTAAAATGAAAACTTTCTAAAATTTAGAATTGTTCCTGCATTGTCTTGGTTACTTTTTCTTCGTTGCTGACACAAACACCTGACACCAAAGTGAAGCAAGGAAAGGTTTATTTAGCTTACAGTTTCTGGAGATTTCAGTCCATAATCAGCTGGCTCCAAGGCAGGGTGGCATGGCACTGGGGCAACACTTCAAGGCAGCAGCCAGAGCAAAAGAGCAAATAAGCCTCTTCTCTACCCTTAAATTGTACACAGGCCACCCCCCCCACCAAAACCTTCAGGGTGGGTGTAACACTCACAAAATGTCCTTGCCCTCCTTTGCACAGGATGAGGATATTTACAAAGTAAGAACCCTGGCTCCCTGCTGAGTCTCTCAGTTAAACTTCTAAACTTCTCAAGTTGACACAATGTATTAACCATAAGATGCATCAAATATCCAAAATCACTCATTAATCTTCCATCAAAAATAAAATATGGGGCTGGGGATTTAGCTCAGCAGCATAAGCACCCGCCCGGCAAGTGCAAAGGTCACTAATTCAATCCCCGGTGCAGCAAAAAGAAAAGAAAAGAATAGAAAAGAAAAGAAAAAGAAAAAGAAAAGAAAAGAAAAGAAAAGAAAAGAAAAGAAAAGAAAAGAAAAGAAAAGAAAAACACTTAGCAGTGGATAATTTAATGTCCCACTGGACCATTTCTTCCCACTGCCTTTCTTCTGGGGCCTCTGCAGGGACAGCTGAAATCTCAAAAGAATCACCAAGATCTTCCAGATCTCATTTTCATATCAGCATTAATGCATCTTTTTCCCCTCTTTTCCTTTTCCATTTGCTTCTCTTTTTCCTTCCTCTTCTTTTCCCCTCCTCCTATTCTTCTTCTTCTTCCCCCTACCCCTTGTATCTCTCTCCTCCCCCACTGGAAACTGAACCCTGGGCTTTGAGCATGCTGGGAAAAAGTTCTTCCACTAGGCTTCATCTGCAGCTCTTGCATACAATTTCTATCACACTGCTTCTCTGTAGCAGACAATAGGGGGACATCAGGTAGTACATCCAAAGACTGGTTCCTCCAAATGGAGAGGTGACCCTATACCAGGACAAGCCACAGCTGCTTCCAAGAAGCCGGATGAGTGGAGACTAAGCACTAGGCACTCTTTCTGTGCTGGTGTCATATATTCTGTGCCAGCCCCTTCAGTTAAACATGGGTACTATTAATGTGTGCCTCACAGTGTTGCTTCAAGGTTCTGTTGGGATGTTATGTGGGAAACTTGGAAACCTTTTTGGAAACATCAGTTGCACCATGTTGAAAGTACTTGATCATGATCTCTCCCAACCCTCTCAGTCTAGTCATGAGATAAACCGAGTCTGTCACACAACATGATGCTAAGAAACATGCAAGATAGTAGCTCACTCATTCGGACCCTCTGCTCCATTTTCTTCCATTATGAGGATCTCACTAATCCTTTTAGGTCCTCTTTGTTTTGAGAAACTTTTGGACTCTGAGAGGTAGCAAAGTCTCCTTGTCGTTTTCCCTCTTGTTCTAGACATTAAATAGCATTAGGCAAGAGGCACTTCCACGGTCTTCTGCAGGCTAGACTGACTTGAGACAACCCCTCACTGGAGAAGGGGGATTAGATAAATATGGACATAGTTGGAGATACAAGGAAAAAGAGAATCAAAGTAATTCAACCTGTTTACTAAATAAATTTAGATAAAATTAGGAATTTTAAAGAAATAAAATTAGGAATTTTAAAGAAGTGTAAGTAAAAAGTTACTGAGTGGATTAACAAACACTGTTCAGCTTTCTTTGGCATATTGGTGATTTAATTTTATTTAAATAAAATGTCAATTAGCAATATTTACATGGTGCCGGGAATTTAGCTCAGTGGCACTAACGCCTGCCTGGTAAGCATGAGGTCATGAGTTCGATTTCCGGTACCAAAAAAAAAAATTAAAAATATTTACATGGTGAAAATTAGACAAGAACTGTATATGTCTTAACAAAGCTTTCACTGTATCCTTTTCTATTTTTTCTTATTTCACATTTCACTTTGATCAAAATTTTGTTTCAAATCAATGCTACACAACAACCATTGAAATAATTCTAGTTATGTAATACTGAGTGAAAACTTCCTTTCCAAACTCAGTGTCAGTCAGTTTGTACTTTTGAAGACAGGATTTGATGACATTTAATCATGACTATCTTGATGGAAAGGTTGAAAGAAGTGCACTGAGTTCGGTTGACATTTATTCTGTACCCACTGAGAGTGTAACTGTGGTTTGAGGTGTAAGACACTTTATGGATCTGAAGGGCTCCTCAGAAAGGAGCCTTACTCTATGAAGAAAACACAACCTACTCACCAGCGGCTGCAACCTTTAGCTCTTGTATGCTTCCTATTCAAACTCAAGCAAATGTGTTAACCTTTACTTATGTTTAGGTCAGAGGATCTGTCACATAAGCTCAGTGATAAAGTAATCAGCCAGGAATGTAAGGACTAGGAGAGTGGATGTATTGAAAACTAGCTGTCCTACTTACTTCCTTGTTGCTGAGACCCAGTGCCCGACACACAAACTATAGGAGGAGAGGTTTATTTTGGCTCACAGTTACAGTCCATAGTTGACTGGCTCCAAGGGGGACCACAAGACACACGGGTAGGACTCAAGGAGAAGCCGTTCTTGTCTGCCCTCATCATGGTGGTGGGGAAGCAGAGGGTGAAGGGCCCAACCACAAAGGCAGATAAACTTGTCCAGGCAACACCCTCAGTGATCCACCTCTTGGCTAGACCTCACCTCCCAACAGCAAGTTAGTAATAAACTCCTAGAATCCAATCAGATTTTAAAAGCCCCATCTTTGAATGCATGAAGTTTTGAGAGGACATTTACATATAAACCACAGCATTTCGTACTTGGTCCCCCAAAAGACTCATGCACATCTCTTCATGCAAAATACATTTAGTTGGTCCATTTCTAAGGAGTTACCAAAATCCTAACAGTTCCAGCACTACGGAAAAGCCCAAGTCCAAAGGCTCCTCTGTGATGCAAAGCAAACTCTTACCATGACCTCTGTAAAAAAATCAAAAAGAAAGTTAAACACTGCCAACTTACAATGGCACAGAGTAAATATTACTGTTCCAAAAGGGAAAAATAGAGGAATAGAAATCAATCAGACCAAAACAAGACTGAAACACAGCAGGGCAAACATTACACCCTGTAGTTTCATGTAGAACACACAGAGCAAGCCGTAGTGACATCTGAATTCCAAAGAGCTTAGGTGACCCTGCCCTTACAGCATTACAGTGGTTGCAGTTCTCATAGCCTGTCTGTTGTACTGACTGTTCACTGCTGTGGCTTTCCTCTGATGTTCCACATTACTCTCTGGGGTCTCCATTGCACTTTTGGCTTCACTCTCACAGCTACATGCACTGTTCTCTCAGAGGCACATTACCTGACCTCCCAGACCTTCTTCTGAAGTCTTGATGGAAGCCTGTGGGACCCGACAACTCTATTCTGCATGCCTGTAAAAACAACACTATGTGAATGATGCCAAGGTCCACCAATAGCTGTAGCAGTAGTCAGGACCTTTTGCATAATGGCTGCAAGGGCCTCTGAGTGCCTGGATAGCTGAGCACTGTGAGCAGAATTCCAGGAAGTTTCCTAGGAATTTCCTAGGTGGTCTTTCTCCAGCAGAATGCCCTGGAGCTTTCCTCTCAAAGCAAAGTCTCATGTTTTGCAATTTTGAGCCTGAGAAATGTGTAGTCTTGCTGATTCTTGATATACTCTTAAGCCATTTTTCCTATTATCCTGATCTAAAGTACTTAACTTCTTTTTAATGCCAATATTTTCAGCAACCAAGGCCTCCTCTGCTCCAACTTTATAGGCCTCAACTTTACAGGAGTTACCTTTCCTATAAAACTCAAAACTTTTGAAATCACTCAGCTGTACCATTTGCTCTTGATTCTCAATGTTGGGCTGGCTAAAAGCCCCCAACAGTACCCATGCCTTAACCTCTACATTAGACTACTTTGAAATTTCCTCTGCCAGATGAATTAATTAGGCTGCTTAGGACATGAACAAAATGTAGAAAATTTTCTGCCATAGCATAATATACATGGTCAGGAATCCAGCTGTCAATGGAGTCCTTGTTCCCAACTGAAATCTCCTGAGCCTAGTCTTTACCATCTGCCTTTTTATCAGCATTCTGATCTGCTGAGCTTTAACCGTGATCTTCCATCAAGCTCAGCTTACAGCATTGTAGGGCTGCTTCTTGAGCCAGCATCTCCACAGCTTTCCAAACTCCCCACATGAACCTTTTCCTGTACCTGAATCACATGGTCAAGTATTGTCACAGTGAAAACCCCACTTCCCTGGTACCAAAATCTGTATCAGTTAGGGTCCACTAGAGGAATAATATATATAAAGAATTTACTAAGCAGGCTTACAATGGCACCCTGTGAAATCAGGGGTAGAAGAATGCAGAAGGACTGTGTGCTGTGCAGTCAAGAGGATCCAGTTGAAGGCTGAAGGCCTGCTGCTCACTGCAGAGTCCAGAATGAGTCTGTGTCAGAAGGTTAAATGGTCTGCATTGGAAGGCTGAAAAGTCTGTCCTGGGAGCCCAAAGGAACTACAGAGTGTCCAAATGCAATGACAAAGATGAGAGCTCCTCTGAAAAATTAAAAGGGAAGACTTCCTTCTTTCTCCTTTTTATTCCATCCAGGCTCCAAGCATTTTGGATGGTGCTACCCACACCCAGAGTGGGTCTTCCTCTCAGTTTGTGGCTTACATGGCAATCACTGAGACACAAGCAGAACTATGCTCCACCAGTCTAGGTGTTTCTTAATCCATTTCAGTTGACATCACAGTTAGCTATCACATTAGATCAGTGCTAGAAATCACCTGATAGTTAATATTTGTTGATAAGATCATTCAAGTATCCTTAGCAAGTAGCACACTGGAAGTTGTCTGGCTATGCAATTCGTAACATAATATTTTCTTTGTATACACACACATGCACACACACACGCACACACACACACACACACAATACATTCTGGGATCTTGTGAGATGGTCTGAGAACTTTTAAAGTATTTTTTTCATTTCATAGTCTCCCTATAATTTAACTTTTTAAGGTCTATAAATATATTCTTTTACTCTAAAATTTTTTCAATTGTGAGACATAAACATCACATAAAATTTACCATTTTAACTATCTTTACAATTCAATGACAGTAAGTGTATTCAGAATTTTCTGTTGCTTTTTAATCCTTCTAGTTTAACAGGACTCCTCATGTGCCTGTGACAGAGATGAATGAAAAATTAGCTAAGACTTGCGATCAACTTAAAAAAGGATTTCATATTGACAGAAAACTTACTAGGACACACAAACACACATCGCATAAGAGTTGGTTAGCCTCCAAATACCATCAGAAACACTCAGGAAAGTCCCTAACTGATGTGCAGCATTGGGCCTCTTTTGGAACAAGACTGTCTTACGGCAGGCCAACAAAAACTTGGCATTGGTGCATAATTAATGAACTGGGAAATGGATTAACAAGATTTCTCCCTAATTAATGTTTCCCTAATATCTGGCATGAAAGCAAAGCTGCATTAATGAGTAGAGTGGGTGTCATGGGTGTAGACGATTGTGCGCGGTGGGGTGTCTCTCTGTAGGCGCAGTTCGGCACGTTTCATTTGCAGCCTCTTTCTCTGCTCCTACTCTCCTTCCTCATTACCACCCCTCATCACTCCTTTTGTTCTTCTCGGCACTGTCATTACGTTTTTTCTACATGGGTGTAGGATCGGGGGAAATGACAGATTGAATGATTCCTTTTTTAGATGGGTGTCTCAGCATACATGAATTAATCAATATTTCATAATCTAGGTGATGAAAGTACCTTTTTTCTTAGAGCAATGAAACATTATGCGCTGTGTGTGGAGCTTAACCAGCATTAATGCTAATGAAAATCATGCAGCCAAAGCCCCTTTTTTGAGTTGATAACATGCTCCAGTGTACATCATTGTCAATTACACATCAACTCTTAATCATCTTGGGAAGCGGGGAGGAAATCCCACTGCTGAACTAAAGCACCTCATGGAGGGATTACTGGCCAGCCTGAGGATCTGACCTCAAAATCTTAATTCTTTATTTTCTTTCAAACTTATTCTACTATTGTTAATTAAGTCAAATATTCCCCCAGGAAGTGGTCAAATGTGTGTGTGCTTATAAATGGGATGGGAAGAAGTGAAGATAAAGGAAGACTGAAGACAAAGAGAAAGAATGTTTCTGCATTCATTCTTCTGAATTACTAAAATGTGTGGCTCATTTTTTCCAATTGTAATTTGAATATATTTCTACAGGTATGCAGTTCTGGCCATAAAATAGCTGCTGTTCAAAGATTCTCAGTTGGCTTAATAGTTCTTCATTCAATAGATATTTATGAACTCTATTATATGCCAGGTAGAAGTGCTACAGAGATAATTAGGATAAATTTGCTTATTAACTAGTGGGGGATACTGATATGCAAAGAAGTACTGTCATCCTTTGGTATCTAAGAAGATTGGGTCAAAGATTTCCGAAGTTCTCCAAATCTACACATGTGAAAGAACTTTATATAAAATGCCATAACCTATGCATATCCTCCTGTACAATTAAAATAATCTCTAGATTAATTATAATGCCTAATACAATGTAAATGATATTTACTATACTGCATCATTTAGGGAATAATGACAGGACAAAAATTTGTACATGGTATGTGATCAGTGCTGTTGTAATTTTTTTCTAAATATTTTTGATCCACGGATGTGGAACACATAGATATGGAAAGCCAGTGATACTTAAAATGTAATTTTCTGGGTCTGAAGTTCAAGCTCATGAGTGATGCAAAGCGAGGCTGGATGGTTAGGGAGAGTTCATATAGTAAAACCTTGCGTTCATGTTGAAGACTTAATCTTGCTGGGCCTGGTGGCACACACCTGTAACCTTAGCACTCAGGAGACAGAAGCAGGAGGTTCACAGCAAGTTTGAGACCAGCCTGGCCCACATATTGAGATAAAGGTCGGCCTGAATTACATAGTGAAGTCCTGCCTAAAAAGAAAAGAAAAGAAAACAAAACAAAACAAAACAAAAGAGAAGAAAAGGCCTGATATTGATCCTTTTAAAGCACTGTTTGTTGAGCATTCCCACACATATATATGGATATTTCATTGATGCTTCTTAGTTTATTTTAAAAATCACCTCAATTTGCATCCTGTTTCACAGTGTTTGCATTCTTGCTAAAGTAAAAATAACGTCATTTTAAAAAAATTTCACAAGCAAGTATTGCTCCAGGAATACATGCAAAAATTAAAAGGTTTTGTTCTAGGAAAAATACACAGATTTGAAAAGTAATGAATCAACTGGAAAAATACTTGTGACGCATGAATGATATAACAGATGGGAGGATTGGTATCTCTAATATACAAAGAGTTCTTATGAATCAATAAGAAGAAAACATTTTAACACAAAAATGAATGTAGTAATTCACCCATGAATATAAATGGCTTATAAAATATTAAAACTCACCAAAGATTAAGAATGGAAATAAAAGCACAAGAGCTATTTTTCATTATCAGATTAGGAAAGATCACAGATATATGTGCAAAATATTAATTTCGGTGCTGTTAATGACAGTCAAAATTAAAAAATGATTTCATCAGTGGGAAATTTATTAAATAAGTGACATATCTCCTCAATGGAATATTATTCAATCATTAAAAGTGATTGTGATCTATATATATTAAAATATCTACCAATGATCTATTATTAAGTGAAAACACTCTGAAACAGTTGTTCCACTGTTAACTACCCCACTGCATCCTGATTCCTCAGGTGTCTTTTACTTAATTGAGCAGCACAGTATTAGAGATGAGTCTTGGGAAATGACTGGCACAAATATTCTTATGTGGGCAGATTGTTTGGATGCCAGCATGTGCTGGAGGCCCCAAGATGGCATCAGAGAAGATGGAAGACGGAACAAGGTTTTGTGGGACCCAGTGCTGGCGGATCTGCCTCATGGTGTTCAGAGTAGCTATGAGGACCAGAGAAAAAGCAAAGATTTTCAGTGGGCTGCAGAACATGGTGAGGAGCACTCTTGTCTGGACTGACTCTTTGGGGTCCGGAAAGAAGGCTGGATAGTGGAAGCAAGGTCAATGTGGTTAACCACACTGAACTAGAACCACTGACATATTCACTTTCTGTATTTGCAATTTTGCTTTGCCGACAAGTAAACAAATAAAAGCCAAAGAGACAAAAAGCCAGGTTACTCAGACACAGGCATTAATATTGTATCTATAAATGTAAACATTAAACATAACAGCAAAGGTCAAGAGCTTGAAGACTGATGGAAGACTGACGACGAGGATGTAGTGCTTTCTGAATCGCATTCTCCAGGGCCACCATTCCCCTGACACATCTCTGCCTTTCTTGTACTTACTGAGATCTTTGCCGAGGCAGCCTCTTCGCAACGTTCGCGAGCCAGGGCCTTTCTTAGTATGCGCCGAGCTCCTGCCAAACTATTGTTTCACCTATTATTGTCTGAAAAGACAACGTGTACTAGAAATGTGAAACAGGAAATGTTCATTTGACCTCAGTACGGTAGAGGAAATTTTCCAGAGTCCATATGTTGATGTAATTATTTTAAGACTTTTTTTCCCTTTAAAGTAATAAGATCATCGGAACAATTGTTTCAGCGTTTCAGCTGTCACAGACATATCATATTGATTATTATTTTTTAGAGTTATAGTGCACTATAATTGATTCAGTAAAGTTTTATATTATTTTCTAACTAGGTTTGAGAGAGTTCTTTTTATTTATTTGGCTGGTTTGTGTATATGAAGCACAGGGAAGATTTTTTTTTAATTTCTTTGGAGGGTCCTTGTTTTACATGAAATTTTTTTTCCTCATCCTCAAAGGCTTAGACCAGATCCCCCATTTCTTCCTAGTGCTCTACTTCATACAATTTTCTGTAGCAGCAATAAACAGCTTCAGTGTATACTGGCTCTTGTTCCTATGTCCTTGAAGTACTTACAATGAACATTTTTCAGTATCAGTAATCTCTTTTGGTCCCATTCTCACCAGTATTGATACAATGCTTTGAGATGAGGGGAAATGCTGTTCTCACCAAAGGGGTAAGGATTAAAACCTTCACTGGGTTTAGGAGGAGGTAGTGGCGGGGGGACTCTCACAAATCTGGCATTTTCTCAGCTATACTTCATGAAAGAAAGGAAAAATGTGCTTTCCCCCAACCACTGCACACCTCTTTGGTTCAGGATGAAGCAGAGCAACTGGTCATTGTGTCCTCCAGCATAGAGTGTTTAAGTGTAGTATCTGACCCACATAAACATAAAGAGAATAGATGTTCATGTTTATTTCAGATATGATCACATCTTTTTATCCTGTTTTGTTTATTGCTAGTAGTTTCACATTCTTGTTTTGTATTTGTTTGAATACACGATCTTTTTCATCACATACCTTATGGATCTGATAGTCTCTATCTCATTGCACTTTTCAGTTGCCCTTTTTCTCCAGACAGTTTTACAGAATCCTAGAAATTCTTGTATCCAGCAAAGTGTTCTCACTTATAGTAAAATACCATAGTATTGTAGTATAATTTCTAATGTTAACTTGAATTTCTTTACCCAAGAACACTCTGGGAATTCATAGAGTGAATTCTTAAGTGTAGCTGCACAAAATGAATGATTGGTGTTTAGCTAAGCCTTGCTTATGTCTTTCCATGACCAAAAATAATCAGGTGAAAAGGGAAGAATTCAATTAGTCTATTGTTTTGTCTGCCTGGCCCCAAACAACCTACATGTACATTTTAAGAATTTTTTCCTCAAATAATTCAATGTGTATACACTCATGTACATTGATGGTTGATTTTTTTTTATTATGTAGTTAAATAGTAAGAAAAGTGTTGAATGAGAAACAGTTTTGCTTTTTAAAAGAGTCATCTTAGTAGCCAGTGAGGTCAGTGGGCCTCTTGTTCTAGGAAGAGGGGAGACGGTGGGATCCTGGAAAAGGAAGTCCTATGTCAGAGGGCTCAGCACACATTTTCCTGTAGTACCTTGGCTACACTCAAATGTAATCTGTTATTTTAACCAACCATAATATTTGTATTTTATCTTTTCTCACAACAGATTATAAAGTACAATGTAAATATGACAGATCTGTATTTTTAAGAGCTCCTCTCCAACCCTCATTCTAAGTTTAAATTTCACCATTTTCAAGAACTTCAGAAATCATTAGCTCATTGTTTTTTATAAATGGTTTTAAAGAAACTCTCAGCTTGTTGGTTTTTTTTTTTTTTTTTTTTTTTTTGGCGGCACCAGGGATTGAACTCACGACCTTGCACTTGCCAGGCAGGCGCTTAGGCTGCTGAGCTAGATCCCTGGCCCCGCTTGTTGGTTTTTTAAATACTATTTTCAAAAGCTACTGTCCATTTGTCCGAAGAGAACTTGAGTCATCCAAATGTTCTCCTTTTGGCAAAGAACAACTGCAGAGCTCCTGTCCTCATGTGTGGACCTGAGCCTCCACGTAAGTCAGTCCAACACATTCATGGCTCTCAGTGGAAAATGAAATGGTACTCATTTCCTACAGTGTACTTTGCATTCCTTGCATAATGCAATGTATTTCTG
>RJWT010022203.1:0-17279 GCA_004365215.1 Cuniculus paca
GTCCATATAGACTGCGACAGCTGATGCAGAAGCAGGCGGCCCAGAAAATGCAACTCCTCATCTCACACAGAGTTTGGCAACAGAGCCCCCATTTGTGCCTTATTCAAAGACTGTGCCAAAGAAAACATGTTTTTCTTTTATTTGTTGTTTCCCGAAAACTTGCTTTCACTAGTTTCCCCAAGTGACATGTCCTCGGATTACTCTCTAACTCACAGACCGCTGGTGGCTCGGATCACCCAGAGAGGGTGTTGGTGTGAATGGAGCTGTTGCTCCACCATGAGAGAATTCTGGGTGCCACACGCCTAATGCCTTTTGCAGCTGAGCAGGGAAACTGTTGGTTGTCTCTCTTGGTGGTCTTCGAGTGGAGGCTTAGGAGAGAGCAGAATTAGGGTGCTGATTTGAAAAGTTAAAGCTGCTCTGGTAACATCTGCTGCTTCTCCGGGATCTCCTCAGAGACACCAGGTCTCTGGCCCCAGCCCGACATAACAGAGAGTGTCCTTGTTTGTTTCTGTGAAAGTTGTAGGTTCTGCTCATACCTGGTGGAAGGACTGGTCATACCTGTCAGTTCCTAAGGCTAGGTACATATTAAGCACTGGGTTAAAGCGTTCCCATGCCTCATTTAATCCTCATCTTAACCTTGTGAAGGAGATGCCATTACTGTCCACATTTTCCAGAAGAAAAATCCAGGCTCACAGAGCTTAGGTAATCTGACCAAACTCAAAGGCAATCCGTAAATAAGAAAGCTGGGATCTGAACACAGCTAGCACCGCAATTCTAGGAGAAGTCTCAGTTCCCCTAAGTAACCGTGCCCAGGACCTAAAGTAACTGAAGTTGGGACAACTCCCCCTGAGAGCAGTGTTAGCTGCAATGCCACTCCAGGGGAGGCTAACACCCTCTCCTGCCTCCCACTGGCAGAGAAGGGCTGTAGCTGATCCCACTCAGTTTATCTTTGGGTCTGCAATTCCCAGACCTCAGGGCTGTGGCCCCACCCTCCACTGAAAAGCTGCCGAAACACAAGCCTGGTTTCTGGCAGGGAGCACATATTAGGACATAGTCACTCCTCCGTGTGCAGCCCCACTGTGGTTTCCAGGGTTAGCTCAGTTTAGCCAATTCTTGAGGGACAAGAGGACAAGGTTAGGAAGGGTGCTGTGTGGAGGGGTCACACCAGCTATGATCATCCGGTGAAAACTTCTGCTCAGGAAAGTTGGAAGGTACAGAAAACAAACTCCTTGAATCATACTGCTACTCAGTCTGTAAAGTCTGCAACAGCCAGGGATCATGCTGAATCTCACAGGAAACGGGCATCACTTTAGGGGTTAAAAGTCTCTGACACTTGCTTAGGGTAGACTAATTAAAAGATGATGACACTTCGGTTCACCAACTTGTCTGACCCTTACGATCCTTCTGATAGGGTGCTGGTTCTTTGGGTTGGTTGGTTGGTTACTTTTTTAACATAGAGGAAACTGAGGCTCAGAAAGTGTCATGACCAAGATGAGTAACACACAACAGAGGCAGAATTTGAACTCAGCCCTGTCTAGCTCCATACAGTCTCTGCAGATGATCAGTAAATATCTGTGGATTTTCAGAGAACTCTGGAGAAACAATCCCATCTCATAATGCTAAGCTTTCCAAACCTCTTCTTAGTTCTTTGGCCCAGAGTCCCCAGGAAGTGCCAGGAAGAATTGAAATCTAGGAAGAAAGTGGCCTTTCATGCCTGAGGGTATTTTATTTCTGTTTCTGGGGTTGATATTTAATCAGTTTAAGGTTCTCTGTGACTGCCTGCTTATGGCTGTGACTTTCCTGGCCCTGGGGAGAGGCACTTAATTGTTTCAAGAGATTCTGTCCCTAGAATACTCCAGTCCCTACTGAAACTATCAAAAAGTCTCATTCACAACCTGGGTCAGTTCCTGTTACAATGAAACTGAGGATCAGGAAACTTTTCATTCTGCACAACAAAAGGATTTTCACGCCCTAGTATATGGCCCACTTGCTTTTGAAAAATACAATGAAGCATTATTAATTTTCACTTTGCTAATGTGATGATAAAAGTAGGTGGAATGGAGTTCACTGTAATTCAGCATTTATAGAAACAAAGAGGGAGAGAAAAAATAGGGAGAGAGAGGGAGAGAGAGAAAGAGAGAGAGAGAGAGAAAGGAATTGTACATGGCTTTTTGTGTGGGATGCTGCAGTGATAAATATCAGTAAGATGTGATCTCTATTCACAAAGAATTTACAACCTAGTAATAGTTTTCTATCTAGGAAATTCATAAAATTTAACTTTCTGGGAAAAAAATGGAGGTTAATAAGAAAATTATAATAGAGTTACCAAATTAGTATAGACAGAGAATCATAGTTCCTTGAGCTTGGAATAAATTTATAAAAGGTCAACTAAACTACCACATCTATAGTCTCACAATAAAGATTCCATCCATTCAACATTTGAATTTCCATTCATTGATTCAAGAACTATTTATCGCATATTCACTATGTACCAGGCCTGGAGCTGGGTACTGATTATTTATAGAGATTTCAGAAACTTATAATGTACAGTATATGTATTTACATACATGCTCTCATTCATTCAATTTAACCCCCTTCTCCTCTGCCTGATAAGATATGCTATAATTACTAGATCACTATTCTCTACAAATGCTATCTATGTTTTATCCTCAGGACTTGGATCAGATCTGGGTGAGGATAGACAACTCTGAGACCAACAGGTAAAACTGAATGGCTTCTCTCCCTTGTCAACTCCACATTAGTCCTAGATGGTAGCTTCACTGATTTTTGCATAGAGTTCAGATGACAAGGAAGATGAGACTGTACCCAACAGCTCAGGAAATAACTCATCCTTCTTCTTTGTGGTTGTGACCCCACCACACTGGGAAATGTTCTCAACTGGACATGTGTCCAGGAAATGAGAGGAAACACCTGCGAAGGAAGCCTCGCCCTCCACCCCAGGTGGGTTCTCCAATCTCAGGCCCATTACCACTGCAGTGAACGCCATCATCCTCAAGTTCATATCCTGGGTCACAGCGGCAGATGAAAGAGCCGTAAGTGTTGACACAGGTTTGCACGCAGGGGTTCTCAGTCGCACACTCGTTCACATCTGTGGAAAGCCAAAGGACTTCGCTGATCATTCTGACAACAGAGCATCACCAGACTAAGCAAAGGGAAAAAATGCAGCGGCAAAAAAATCTAGTACGGCTAGAAGACCAGATTCACAGGTACAAAAGATCTCCATCTAGGATCTGTGGAATCATTGACTCCAGACCCCACAGCACCCACTGAGGGACAAGGCTTTCTGTCTACATTCCCCTTCTGGGGTCTCAAGATGAGAAAGGAGGAGACAATGCATAGATGCATCATATATAAGTATGGACATGTGTATCTAATAAGTCCGCTCATCCAAGGACATTCCCGGCAAAATTTACTCTTTCCATCCCGCTACGTTCCATCACCAATTGGTTCTTCTTTTTCTCACTGATTTTGAAGTTTGAGCAAAACAAATAATCATGAGAATTCTAATAATACACTTATTATGTATAAATGACTTCACTGGTTTTAAAAGGCTCTCCCACTCACTTGATCCTTACATTTCTGCTTCAAGATCACTGCCCCCATCTCAGAGGTTAAGTAGGTTAAGAAGATACCATAGAGGACACAAGGAGTGATAGGGGATTTATCTTCTTGAGTGTGGTGACAGTTTCATGTTAAAATGAACTAAATCATGTTTCAACAGCAGTGCAGTTGATTGTGCAGCAATTATACTTCAGTGAAGTTGTTCAAAGGATTATGAGTAACAAGAGACGTGTCCCAGGACCACTGACAAAGTCCTGCTTGGAACTCAGACATTACTTAGGGGTCTTTCCACAGTACACAAGATTCACTCCACTCAGCTCATGGGGTGGTGGAGGTGGAGGGGACGCTGGCTGGTACACTACAAAACCCCTTCCACCGGAGGTTCCACCTGAGAGATGGACTATCTACTTCAAAAGTCTAGTTAAACCTCTAAAGTCTGTGAACAGAGAGAGATCTGTCTTCAGAGGTAAAGGCCTTCTCCATGAGCAGGTGGAGGGGCTTTGCTTAAGGGGAGGGCTAATCCTATGCCCACAGCACACCTGCTTCCTGCCCTGTCCATAGCTCTGAAAGGAAAAATAAATAAAAGAACAAACATACAGGGAGGGCCCTGCAAGATACTGATCTCCTCTGGTGCCCACAGTGGGTTGGCATTTCCCTACTGGGCTGGGCCTGAGCCAGGCAGGAAAATGTCCATCATGCCAAGCGACCACATGCGAGTGCAGACAGCTGGCACTGGTGCGTATAGAGCTAGCATTCCCAACTTCTAGCAGATACTGGCCACACGTGCAGATAAATGAGCTCAAGTCTGCCTCCCTCAGCTAGAAGTTGCCTCTGACAACAAGACCAAAGGGTTCCACCCCTTGGGGCCCTACTGCCTACCCAAGTGTCCCTCTGGATCCAAGTTTTCTGGACAAGAGGGCAGGGCCCTTGCTTCTCTTCCCAACTCTACTACCACCGGGCTGCCTGACTTTAGCTAAGTGGCTTAACCTTTCTGAGTCTCAGTGTCCCCATGTATGAAGCAGGCCACAAGCATCTGGCTGCCTACCTCACTAGGTTATTTTCTGTTGGGGGTCAGGGAGATGAACCAACATGGTAATGCTTGGGGAGACAGAGCACTCTTCCTCTCACAGAGTGTCAGGATTGCAAAAGCTCCATATGTCACCTGTGGGCTTTGCTGATGCAATATCCTGGTGGCTGAGTGCCCGCATCCAGCCAGAGTGCTGTGCCTGCTGCTTTATCACACTGCTGGACTTGGCTCCACCAAGTATATTATCTGCTCTTTGTCACAGACCCGTCCCTGCGAGGCCAGAAGGACACATGTGGCTTTTGGCTCTGCTGTGTATGGAACTTCGTAGGAGGTACTGACTGGTGCACGGTGCCAGCCTCTGAGGGAAAACCACTCAAGCAGGCACCTCCAACCCTGGCCTTGGAACTGAGAAGTCATCATCTGCCCTAAGCCACTTATTGTAGCAAAGGAGCCAGGCGCCCGTTCCCTGATTCCTTGGGAAGGAAGGGCCCCCACTCTATCAGATTCCTCAACCTTCAAGCCCTGCCTCTGCTCTCAGAAGAAAGTGGCCTCTTCCTGCTAGAGGAACACGGCAGAGACTTCTTGGAACAATTAGCAGAACCAGTTTTGGAGGAAAGCCTTACAAAGGATCCAGGATCAAATCCTTGAATGCTTATGCCTTCCTGTTTACCCAGTGATTTAGATACGATTAAACTAATGGAGACATAATATCCTCTGACTAGCTGGCCAGGAGCCTGCCAGCCAGAACTTGCTCAAATGGTGTGACAAGGAAATGGGCCCTACGGAACGTGGTGGCAGGCTCCAGACAAAGACCTCATTCTGCGTCTCTGGCGCTGCCTCCACCCCTGTCCAGGCTGCTGCCAGGGACAGGAGGCCCAGCTGGGGGCTGGGGCAGTGAGCTGGGGGCCAGGGCAGGACTTGTGCTAATTCTTTGAGTTTTAAGCCCCTTGTTCACTTCCTGGGCAGAAGAATCCTTCTGATGAAAACCTCAAGAGACACACAACTTGCTTTTCTTACTTATCAGTATTTGAAGAGATCACAGGGAAATCAGAAAGTGCTTCTGTTTCGTTCTGATTTGGAGGGGCATGCTGAGGAATAGGGGAAGGTGTTACTACTCCTGGATTCCACTAAATAGCAGGCCCTCCCAGTACAGGTTGAAAGGAAAACTGTAGTGAGTGAGAGGTCTTGGAATCACCCACAAAACTGATGCATTGTTTATTTTGTGATTCATCAGGAATTGGGCCCCTGAACAACCTAACATCCTTCTCTGTGTCTCAGAAACCAAATTTAAGCTATAGGACATGCAAGAAAATTCCAGATTAGGTGAGGCCAGCAAACCCATTTCTGGCCAGCAGCCACAGACAGAGAAGTAAATCCGTGAACCCATAGCACCCAGCTAATGGATGATTGTGGTTCTTTTCTCCGCTATTAGAGCACTTTTTGAGCTGTTTCCCATAACCTCAGTTCAGGTATTAAGTTTCTGTAAGCACAGGGGGTGGCTGGGTAGTGACAAGGAATGGGAACACACTTTAATGACAGTATTTTGCAGACAGAAACTGTCAGGCTCTGAAGACGACTGTGGCTAGTGTTTCCTGTGGTGTCCAAGTTATCACGTGTGCCACATACCTTGGCAAGACCTTCCATCCTCATTGAGGGTAAAACCAGGGTTGCATGTACAAGAATAGGACCCAGGAACATTCGCACAGAGCTGCTGGCAGTAACCATAACGACACTCATCGATGTCTGGAAACAGAAATGCAAGCAAGGTCAGGTAGGTGTCTCTCACTGATGCTGCCCTCAGCAGGGTGTCACTGCCACCCTTCTGGAGAGAGATGAGGAAGAGAAACTAAGGTGCTCAGATAGTCTCTGCTAAGTGTCAGAGATACTGGTGTTCTCTGTACTACAAGGCTCCTTCTCCCTACAATCTTCTACTTCCCTGGTCCCTCCTAGTCCCAAGAACACCTGAACCTATCCTGAAGGCTGTGGAAGAAATTTCTGCTTTGTGTGGGACATTGGGCAAAATAGTCTCTGTGATGTCACCTAACTTGAAAATTTAATGAAGATATATACAACATTAAGATTTAACTCTACAATTCCATAGGAACTCTTCACTGTCCTGAGGAGGGGCAAGTTAGCATCACATATAAGGAGAATCCGTAGTGTTGCTCCAATAGGCTCCTTGCCAGTCCCATTAATGACTGTGGCCTCACAAGCTTAAATATCACATGGTTTCTCTTATATGAGCAACCCTAAGTATAAATAAATTAAAGAGCACAGTGAAGGATACTAGCAAACAGGGAGATAGATCTTTTGCAAATGGGAAGGGAACCAAGAGATAGAAGGAGGGCAGTGAGAGGGGAGGGAAGGGGATGTAAAAAGAATTAAGATATGTTATGTCCATGGACCAACACCCTACAATGAATGTAATTGTTATGTACTGCAAACATGTACTAATAAAAATTTTAAAAACTCAGTTAAAAAAAAAACAATGACTATGTACAGCTCTGGGAACAGGAGCAGGCGCAGGCCAGGAAAAGCTGGATAGTGCTACAATGAGCACAAGGATGTGAGGTTCACTTTGGCTCTCCTCCTTGTACCAGAACAGACATAAAACTCTGGATAAACACATATCCTCTGAGCAGTGGCTGACCTTTCCAGAAAAAGCACCAGCACTGCGGTAAATGGGTACTTGCAGCAGTTCAACAGGCAATATGACCTCCCTGTGACACTCATCAATCTACAGGGAGCCTGATGTCATTGGGAAAGCATATCTCAACACCCCAGGTTGATGAGATCTGTAGGGCAGGGTGCTTTGCATGAAATCGCCAGCCTCGTGGAGGGGACAGCATTCTCACCTACACAGGGACCAGCTGACCTACCTGGCCCTTATCTCACCCCTACCTCCCCTGAAACTAACCACATTCCCTTCCCTGCACCCCTGTTCTTTGGAGCCATGATCCAGCCATGGCTCTGAAGGCTAGTTCAGTCCCTATGCCCGGTTTCTACAATCTCCTTAAAAAGAACTCCACTTGCCCAGCCTACCTTGGTCCCTTCCTATTGTTCAGCCCTCATCAGATGCTGTGCCCTGCCTCATGATTCTGTTTCACCTCTGAGTCCCAGCAACTTTTGTCCTGGCTTACACCCTGTCTCAAGGACTGGGCAACTCCTGTCTGGAAAGCCCACTGGCTCATAGAATTGTCCTGACCCCTTCTGTGGCAGAAAACCAAGGCCCCAGGAGACAGCAACAGCCAGTCAGGACACCCTTCCACTAGGGCTAGGATGAAAGTTAGCCCCCTGCAAAAGAAATGCCTCTGGGGCCAGGAATTTAGCTCAACAGCACAAGCGCCTGCCTGGCAAGCGCAAGGCTTTGAGTTCGATCCCCTGGTACCAAAAAAGTAATGCCTCCAAAGATGCACAGCAGGGGTGGGAGGTGGAAGGCAGTTGTGGCAATTTCATTTTGAATAAGACAGACGAGTTTGGCCAAGGGGAGGAATGAATTCCACCACCCTTAGGAAAGGTCTTCACATCAGATGTGAAGTGTGAGGGGCCCATGCTACATAGCACCATGTTCGGCCTCTGTGAACAGAATGCCAAGCCCCTGCTCCGTAGAAGAGGACAACTCTCCCAGAAAAAGGGATACCCCCACTACTAGCACCCCTCAGATATGGAAGGAATTTCCTGGCAGGACCTAGGTTTTCTGTAATGGGAGCCTGTGTATCCAGGTCCCCCTTACCTCTCTAGCACACCCTATGGTGAAGAAAACTAGGTCGAGAA
This sequence comes from Cuniculus paca, assembly GCA_004365215.1. NCBI lineage: Eukaryota > Metazoa > Chordata > Mammalia > Rodentia > Cuniculidae > Cuniculus > Cuniculus paca. The sequence continues at coordinate 8,384 of RJWT010022203.1, forward strand.
ACAAGAGACTTGGATATTAGACCCAATTTACTTTAACTCTGCCAGAAATGTTCCTTCTCTTTGAGTCTGTCTCCAAGTCTATAAAAGTTGGATGACATAATAGCTAGCACCCCTTCCAGCTCTGAAATTCTACATATTCAGTTCCTGTACAAATGACTCCCTCTCACTGATCTGCTTTTGTTCAAATCAGTAGCATCAAATTTTCCATTAGAGGAGAGGTTGGTTTAAATGCACAGGGGTTGTCATATTCACCAATGCCTGTGTACACCCATTCTGTGTGTGCCTGGGATGCAGAACCAAGCCAAATCTAGGCTGGCTTATCGAACCTCGAGGATACTTTGGACAGGGTGTGAGAGTAGACCCAAACACAGCCTCAGTCAAGACAGACTTGGAAAGAAGCACTTTTTTTTTTTTTTGTTTTGTTTTCATAATGTCATTTGGATCTCCTTCTCAGCCCCTCTAGTGCTGACTTTCAGGCAATAGAACAATGTTTTAGAGAATTTAAACCGGAAAAACTTCTCTAAAAACTCACAACATAGGAATCACACCCTAGATATAGAAATTGAAATGACAGCTAGAGAATGCTTGGTTAAATGCAAATGCAGAGGAAAAGAAAGAAAAGTTAGTCCTCTGGTGAAAATAAACAAAAGATGATACAGCAGATGCCAACTGCAAGGAGCAAAATTCTCAACTGGTGATGATTAATTCTTGTGGAGTAAAAAGAACTACCACAGCTACTTTTATACAATGGAGTACTAGTCAGCTATAAAGAAGGATCACATTGAGGCTTTTATAGGTAAATGGATGCGACTTGAGACCATACTCATAAGTGAAATAAATCAAACTCACATGTGTAAGCACCACATCATCTCCCTAGTGTAAGAAACTGAAAGACTCAATAAGATACAAAATCCCCAATAAATATGGGGAAAAGGTTCTGAGGTTCAATGGTACTTTTGTTCTTTGATTTGATTGGTTTAAGTCTGTTTTCTACTATTTGATTGCAATATGTGGGAGGATATGAATAGCTCTTTTGAAGAAAACGAAGGACATTAAGGTAGCCATTGTTGATTTCTTATTGTCTGATTTGAAGGCCTGTAATGCTTTCACTCTTTTGTTTTATCTGGTTTTATATTATTTTGTTTTGTTTGAGTTTATTGTGTGTGAATGTATGAACAATCATTTCGAAGAAGGCAAGAGACACTAGGGTAGACATTGTTAATCTCCTGTCGTTATGTTTTGGAGACCTGTATTGCTTGCAGTGTTCTGTTCTGAAATGCTATGTTATGTTTAACTCTGTTCTGTTTTGTTTTGCTTTATTCTCTTAAAAAAGAAAAAGAAAAAATAACTACCACAGCTAGTGGGATGAGCATGGCATGGGGCAGCTATGATGTGTTGAGAGGAGATGATGTCTGATCAGAATCTTCTGATCCACACTTGAGATTTGGAACATTTCCATACTTTAGCAAAAATATTCTCTTGGCTTAATATTTTTTCTGACTAGGGCAGAATAACTCTCACTTCTGTAATTTCCTGGCTTAGACATAAATTTCCTAAAGATAGGAAGAAGATCCAGATAAAATCAAACTTGAACCCTTAAAAAGTACATTCAAAAATTATAAGAAGCTGGGTACGGTGGCATGCACCTGTAGTACCAGCTACTGGAGAAGCTGAGATGGGAGGCTGGCTTGAGCCCAAGAGTTTGGGACCCGCCTGGGTAGCAGAGTGAGACCCTGCCTCAAAGAATAAATAAATAAAAACCTATAATGATGACATGATGATGACTGTGACAACTGATTTAAAGACTCATGGGGATAGGGGGTATAGCACAGGGGCAAAGCACTTGTTGGCATGCATAAGACAAAGGGTTTGATCCCTGGTGCCATAAAATGAAACAAAAAGAAAAGGGTGATGATATGTGTAACTAATCTTCCCAAAGAAAAGCTTACTACACTGAGGCCACCCAGTAAGCCCATATCTCACAATATACCTGCTACTCGTTAACTTCCAAGAGTCCCTGTGGACCCCAGAGAGCTGTTACCTAAGCATTGGCCTTCCAGAAGCCAGTACCCATCGGTGCAGGAGCAGGTGTACCCCCCTTCCGTGTTGATGCAGATCTGGGTGGGGTTGCACTGGTGGGAATCCGTTGCACACTCGTCCACATCTGTAAGAAAGATTCCAAAGAATGTCACCTTTATCTTTCCAAGAGGACTGGAGCTCCCAGCACTGCCAACTGAATGTTTGTCGTGGCTGGGAAACAGTTGATAATGTTGCTGGATTACACCGAGGAGATGGCAGTGTCTCCCTGATAGACCCCTGTAGGACACACTGGCCTTGAACCAGAGCAGGGCAGAACTAGTCTGCTCACCAGAAACCCGCAAAGGAAATGGCCAAGAAGGGAACACATTACCTCAGGTATTCTTCTGCCAACCCTTGCCACAGCTCATTGAAAGTCTATTACCTCGACATAGTCATTGCTTGATTTAGAAAGGCATTTTGGATAAGTTTATCCACTTACATGTGAAGTGGGTGTCTGTGACATGCTTACTGTGTGCACAGGATTCTGCTGATCACCACTGAGAACATAACAGAAGTGAGAGAAACGTGCTGCCCACAGAAGCTGCTAGTTCACGGGTGTGATTATATTTGCCCAGGAAAACCTTTTAATTGAGGGCTCCTGCCCCTTTCTGAAGCTCCACAGAGTCCTGAGGTTTTCCCTGCATCCCCAGAGCCCCCTTAACCCAGAGTTAAGGTTTTTGCATCCAGAAAAGTCCTTGCTTCTAGACTGAGAGCTTCAGGGCCCACGATCAAGTTGTATCTCCCAAGGCATCCAGCACAGGCACTGTACACAGTCTGTGCTCGAAACTGTTGGTTTGAACTGAAACAACCTTCCTTTATTGTCCATGAGGGAACGCCTGGTACTCCACACTTACTTCAACCTAAAGACTTGTCACTAAATATCGTGCATCAATTCACTCTACCCAGGTCCATTGAGTGCCCGGGATCTGCCAAGCCTGGCTCCAATGCCTTTCCTCCCTGTTGGCCCCACCCTTGCCTGAGGCATCATCTTCTTGTCACCCACTTCATGACCTTAGGAGGGTTTACTCTTCTGTACCTTCATTTGCCTACACCAAACTACTCAGAAATGACAGTAAAAGTTGTGATTCACCATGTGATGTGCCTGGTACCTCTTTTGTTACCATATTTATGCTCTCCACCATCCCAAATTGGCTACGCGACTGGGCCTAATGCGAGACCAGTTTCCCTCCTCTAAGCATGGACAGTCTCCAAAACCTGGCTCCTTGGTGATGGCACCGTTATTCCTCCCCAGTGTGCTGACTACGTGCAAACTCAACACAATGCGCCTGTTCAGTTTTCAGCTGCAAGAAATCCAGCCCTGCCCTTCACCCCCTCCCACCCAGCTCTGCCCACCGAGCCAAGCCTCCTGAGGAGCTGGCAAAGAATGCTTGGCCAGCAGCCCCTCCTGCTCCAATCCATATTGAAGCCTGTGGCAATAAATAATGCCATTATTGGCCAGTGCATGTTTACATTTTCCCAGTGGGGAGTGATGGATGACAATTGTACCCTGGGAACAATGTCGCCTTAGAAATTCCTGCTTTTCTTCCTGCCTTGGGGGGAATGAAGGATGAGAGAGACCAAAACGGACAAAGAACTGTTAGGAAGCCAAGGAGGCAGCAGGGTCCCAAGTTTCTGTGTTCGTTAACTTACAGTACCTACAGCACCCCACAGACTCCTACACAGGGAAATCAAGGGCCCACAAGCGCCTGGACTAGGTTCAGATGGGCACGCAGGTCTGAACTGTGGGCCCGTGTGTACGTGTTCATACATGCACATGAGCATGTGCAAAGTAGTCAGGCCTAGAAACAAAATCTTTGAAGTTCACTTTCTGAAAACATCTACCACGTTATCAAACGTGGTTAACTCCATTCTACCCTACTTCCACTGATGTACATGTAAAAAAAATTAAAATTCATTTTCTGGATTGTCAATCTAAAGCATATCTTGAGAACCCAGTAAGTTCCTGGAGTTCTTTGAAAGGTGTCTCCCATCTTTATACCTTCAAAATACATCTGGGAAAGGCTGTGCCCATTGTCAAGTTCAGTAACCACTGAATGGACACCTGGTTAGCAAACTTCAAGTCCCCAGATTGACTTTCCCCAGCCAATTAGCTGGTAAAAGCATGCGGGCATGTGAACTGAAAAGCAGCCATCCCCTCCCCCAGGCAAAGTCAGCTTACACAGAGCTCAGAATGAGAATGCTCGCAGCCTGGATTCCACAGGGCTGAAAGGTTCACCACACGCTCCAGTTCCCAGCTAAGTCCCTTACATTAAATACATTTAACTTAAATAGCAGAAGGAAAAGTACACTGAGCCACTCCAAGGATGTTCTCGGGCAGGGGTTCCTTTGCTGCATCAGTGGAAGAGAACAAGTTACAGCACCCTGAGCAACTGTCATTATCCTCATGGGCAAATTGTGCGGGGACGTCCTTTCCCATGAATTGCTGGGAGAGTCTCCTAAGAGAAAAGAATGCTGGGTGCATTCAATCATTTATCCATTCATTTACTCATTCATTCTTCATGTTCTACCGTGGTGCTGTGTGTGTGTGTCCTTCCAAATCTCTAAGCCATTAAGACAGCCAGCATCAAGCACAGTCCCTCCTGCTGGGACTTTGCTGAGTGTCCCTCTGAGCCCTGATCAGGTTCTTGGGTACTTGGAGGATTTCATACACCAAGCTTGGCTTGCTCCTCCCCAGTTGGGCAATGTCTACCCACTGTCTGGGTGACCTTAGTACCTGGAGGAGAACACTCACTGAATTGTCTAAAATCTAGAAAATCCCAGCATTGTTTCTATTCAGGAGGAAATCATCATCTATCTCAAGCAGCACAGTACTGCTGACCCATGAAGATTTATCTATACTATTCGGCCTTCCTTCTGATGTCCCCAGAGTGGCCTTCTCAATCTCAAATAAGCGTTCACTCAGGAAAATCATCAGACCTACGCAACATCATCCCCGTGCTGTATTTCAAGGAGGCCACAGGCAGACATGACTCTGGGGTCTCTGCGCAGTGGGTAACACATGAGGTTCACATGGGCAGGGGTAGTTAAGGTGGTACAAATAAAGGACTATCCTCCAAGTCTAGTCAAGTTCTCACAGAGGTACTGTATGAAGGAATTGACCTGGAGACATCACTATACAGCTGTCCAACAATTCTGGGGACAGCAAAATGAAGAGCGCCTTCCAGTCTGACTCAAAAGACAGCACAAGAAAGGACCACCCCCTAAGCTCCCATAAAGTGGCACCCATGGGGTAAGTCTTCAGTGGTCCAGTACACCCTCTGGGCCACTTCGCTGGAAGTTCTCAAAGGATTTTGTGAGTGTAGTGCTGTTGTTTTATGCCCATTTTCTGTCCTCTTGGGAGAGGGCTGCTTCTCAAAACACATACCACCCATTTTTCTGTCCCATACAAAACAGTTCCAAGCATGATCTCAGTGTTATAACTCAGGTTATTACATAAAAATCCCTATAGACATAACAGACTTAATGTACTACTGTAGATAGACATAGATATCCTTTAATATAAAACATGAATATGTGTAACAGTTAGTTATGTGAGGTATGATCAAAATATACAATGAATGTATAAATTTAAAAAATTTTATTACAATCAATGACATATTGCCATTAATCCCCCTCACACTCCTACTCACCATTGCATCCAGGACACTTATCCCATCCTTCTTGCCACTTCTGAAGCAGTTCTGCAAGTTCTCTTTCACGAGTGTCTTTAAGAGGTGTGATTAAAAAAAAATATAGTGAATTCCACTGCTGAGTGCCACACAACTGCAAGACAGGCTCAGGAAAAACCTCATAGTGTGTCCTTGTCTGCCTTATTTACCAGAGAGAGCTCTATACAACTTCCGGCTCTTCTCCAAAGTCAAAATGACCATGAAAGGTAAACATCTTGAATTGATCCAGGAATTTGACACAGTTACAATAACTCAACCAAAGAGATTCACAAAAGAAGACTTCCAGGACTGCTTCAGTGAGTAGCAAGAAAGATGGAAGAAGTGTGCTCAACGCAAGGGAGAGTATTTTAAAATTTACCATACATTATGATCATACTGCACATTGAATGTGCATGTTATATGCATACATGCATTTACATTTCAGCCTTTATTCCTGAAACCCAAAGGGAAAATACTTAGACTGTTTTAGTCACACAAATTTTAACTGAAATAAAATGTTCTTTTTAAACTGTACAAAACACCGATGGCTCCTCTATGCCATTAGGAAGAATTTTTTTATGTCATTCTCCCAGCATCAAAGTTTAAAAGAAAAAAAGTCAAAGGGAGAACTCCCTAGCAAGTGAGTGGTAGATAAGATTAAGAAGTTCAGGACAAGACAGAGCTGGGTGTGAATCCAGATTCCTGCACTGATTACTACGTAGTGTGGAGCAAATTCCCTAACCTCTTGCATTCAAATAGGGTTAATGCAGTCTGGCTCATGGGCTGCCCCATGAGTTTGTAAATTACCATGTGCACAGGTCCCATCACCAATGCCCAGTATGCAGGAAATTTTGGTTCTTTCCCTGGTGGTGTGCTGTTCCTAACAGCTGTGGAAAATGGAGGCAATCTGGCTTCTGCCTCCTGCAGGCTTGTTCTGGAATTCACCAAAGATGCCAAGTTCACTGTGGAGACTCAGTGGGCTGTAAAGCATGGTTAGTTTTGTGGTTGCAGTGCAGCCAAAGCCAGAGACTTCCCTCTCTCAAGCCCCAGTCACATGGTGGGAGGGTGGGACAAGAAATGAAAAAAAGGCGGGTACATTCCTTCAAGAGGTCTCACTCTCTACCTCTGCTCTTTGGCATCCACTGATCCATCAGAGATTTTAGAACTGTAGGCATCTAAAAGCAGAAAGGTATGCATGTCTTGGCAAATTTCACAGCCGTATGGGTTCAACTTTTATACAGCTCTGATTCTTTCCCCTTCTTACACCTCTGTGCTTTAATACTGTGAACAACCAAGGGCTAACTTGGGAGCCTGAGTTTTTAGCATCACTCAATGTCTCTGTTCTTGTGTGAAAACAGCTATCAGCCAAAGGGAAACATTCTCACTGGGTGACACTGGGAGAAGCTGTCCAAAAGTACTTGGAAGACTACACCTTTCCAAGACCTCCACTCTTCCTTTTTTGGACACAGCAAAAATCATTTACTTGGTTCTAAATTTTTATCCAGTGAAACAACATGTTTTCCCAGTCAATTTTTGTTCCTTCCTTGCTCAAGCTAATGGGGTCTGATAAGAAAGAAGAAAATAACAATGGCACATTCCTACACTTTCAAGTGAAGCTGGTTTCAGCCCTGCTGCTGGGCTGGGTCAGTGCCATTTTTCAGCCAGACAAGTCCAGCCAAGGCTGGAAGCTACACAGGATCTACTTCCCAAACACCTGCTTAATTAAAGATCTCAGCGTTTGAGAACTCACTAGTTGAATTCCTAGGACATCTGCACTCCATGTGTCTTACAGTCTTGGGCGATCATTAGGAATCAGATCTTTTTATGTTTACAGCACTTTTCCCATTGCTGGATATTAAGCATGGAATACCAAAGCTTGCTCATTTTGCATCTCTAATTAGGCAACAAATATGTGGTCCATTTTCCAAACATCAAAAATATCTTTCCTTCTTGGATGAAACCAGCTGGAATTCAGGACCTAACCTCTCCGTGGATTCTATTTTTCTATCCGTAAAGTGAGAGCTTGGACAAGAGTTCTGAAAGGCCCCTTTCTAGCTATGATCTTCTACACAGACAAACTATGCAAGTAATGAAGATCACATTGTTTGTTTCTTGGGTAATTATTTTCATCCACAGAGTGTGGACTTGGTAAACATCAACCGACTCTAGTTGCTTTCAAAGCAAGCAGTGAATTGGCCAAAGCTGTTCAACAATTGCCAATATATGAACAGCCTTTGCAGTGCTATGCCTTTTTATCTTAAGCATCATGCATCAAGATGTTCTGACAGTAAGAGGACAAGGCTCTTGATTGACAATCTAGACTTTTTTTTTTAAGATCATGAGCCTTGAGTCATTTATTGTGGTTGTAAAACAAACATATATGGAGCTCTAATTAGATTTCCATTTGCTAAAATTCTTGCCACTTGTCCCTCACCAGGGAAGATTTTTGAATCTTTACAAGCCAGTGGTATTCATACCTAGCTACCCAAGAGAATCACCTGACTGTATCAGAATGTCTGGGTTGATGCTTGGCAAACTATATTATTTTTAAAGTTACCTAAGTGAATCCAATACAAAACAATTGCTGAATACCACTAGGCTAGGCCAATATTCATCAACCTTGAAGTGCACACGAATCAGTGAGGCTCCAGTTCAAATGCAGATCCTGTAGATTCTGCATTTTTCTAACAATATTCCAGGCAATGCTAATACTGCTGGCTCAGAGACCATGCATTGTGCAGGAGTGTGTTAGACTATTCCTAGCAACATTTGTTTCTGTATCCATAAAACTTGCTTAGAGTTTCAGAAGGTATTCAAGAGAGGGAGGAATTTAAATGTTCAAAAATCAAGCAGTAATTCCTCACTAGATTCTTCTCTCTTTTAGATAAAGCCTGTTGGCCCTCCATACCTGCGGGTTCCACATTCACGGATTTGATGAACAGTGCATCAAAAAATATTTGGGAAAGGTTGCGTCTGTACTGAACAGGTGCAGACCTTCTTATTGTCATTATTCTATAAATACTACTATTAACAATGAATATTTACATAGTATTTACATTGTATTAGGTATTATAATTCATCTAGAGATGATTTAAAGTAACGGAGGATATGTATAGTTATATGCCAATACTACAATATTTTGTAGAAGA
>RJWT010022204.1:0-17270 GCA_004365215.1 Cuniculus paca
TTGGAGTCCCAGAAGAAGAGAAAAAGGAGAATAGCAAGCAGGAATTGTTGAAGATGTAACAGCACAGTTTTCTAAAATACATGAAAGTTATCAGTCCACAGGTCCAAGAAGATATTCGAACACTACACACCACAAATATGAAGACCATACCAAGTCAGATCAAAATCAAACTTTGAAAACCAAAGAAAAATACAAAATCTTAACAACTAGGAGTGGGAAGAACACACAAGAAGAAAAATAAAAAATGACAGATGTTTTGGTTACTTTTTCTTCGTTGCTGAGACAAACACCTGACACCAAAAGTGAAGCAAGGAAAGGTTTATTTAGCTTACAGTTTCTGGAGATTTCAGTCCATAATCAGCTGGCTCGAAGGCAGGGTGGCATGCACTGGGGCAGCACTTCAAGGCAGCAGCCAGAGCAAAAGAGAGCAAAAATGCAAGCCTCTTCTCTACCCTTAAGTTGTACACAAGTCACCCCCACCTTCCCAGGGTGGGTGTAACACTCACAAAATGTCCTTGCCTTCCTCTGCACAGGATAAGGATGTTTACAAAGTAAGAACCCTGGTTCCCTGCTGAGTCTCTCAGTTAAACCTCTAAAATGCTCAAGTTGACACAGTGTATTAACCATAACAACAGATGACTTCGTTGTAGACCAGAACACAACAGACTACCTTTAAAGCACTGAAGGAAAAAAAGAGGTCAATGAAAAATCATTTAATGACTTAGTCACTCTCCTGTTACTGGGACACAACAGCCTATACCCACAATTTAAAGGAAGAAAGGTTAATTTTGGCTCATGTTCTAGACGTTTCAGTTCTTTGGTGGTCAGAGGCATGGTTCAGTCTTTGGATGGTCAGAGACCCAGGCAGAGAAGAGCTACTCATGTCCTGGCATCCAGGAAGCGTGAGGAAAGGAAGGAAGAAGCCAAAAGAGGAGATGCATTATTTCAGATCACACCCCCAGGGACCCGCCTCTTCAGACCAGGTCCCGCCTTGTTACAGAAAGTCAGCTCTAAGCCCGCATAATCCAATCACCTTACAGAAGCTGTAGCTGGGAACACATGAAGCTTTTATGAGATACTTAGATATAAACTCTAACATGTAATATATTTTAGAATATAACTTATGAGCAAAAATATCCTTCAAAGATAAATCAGCATAAAGACCTTTTTAGACAGACAAATGTTAATTGGTTTTCTGAAGACCTGCACTATGAGAAGTACTAGAGGGAGAGAGGGAGGTCTTCAGATTGAAGTGAATAATATGCAACAAACTGCAGGAGGGAATATAGAGGCAAATATTTTTCTAAAGCATTTAGAAAATGATATTCACGTATTTGGTTTTTATATCCACACACAATAACCAAACTCATTCATTTTAAATATGAAGACATAGGATGAAGAAAAGATGGTCGAAGAGCTCTAACATGCAAATAATAAACACAAGAAAGCTGGTAAAAGTATATTAGCTATACAAATAGACATCAAGAAGTACTATTAGAGGTAAGGAGAGAAATTCATTTTTTCTATATGACTAAAAGGTGAATTGATTAGGATGGTGATACAGTCCTAATGGGTAAAACTTGGTAGCAGAACTTTAAAATGCATAGCATCACAATTGATATAGAGTTGAAGACTTGTAAGATCTTCTTTCAGAAATTGATAGAACATATTTTTTATTTAAATTCTATTTTTATTGGTATGTGTTTGCAGTACATAATGATTACATTCATCATGGGAGTTGATGCATGGGTGTAGCACATCTTAATTCTTTGTGTGTCCTCTTTGCCTCCTTTCTCTCCCCTCTACCTCCACCTCCTAGTCCCCTTAAAGATCAAAAACTATGAATATTTAAATAATGTTATCAACTAACATAATCATAGTTGATGTTTCTATAGCACTGTAACCAACAACTGAAGAATATACATTGTTCTCAACTTTCACCTATGTTGGATCATAAAATAGATCTCAGTAGATTTCAAGGAACTGAGATCACACAGAAAATGTTTCTGGTCACATTAGAATCAATAGCCACAAGATATCTAGAAGAGCTCCAAAAAAATTGAAAAGAGGAAGGAAGAAAGGAAGAGAGGATGGGAAATGAGCAGAGGAGAGTAGATTTACCCTGACTGCACTATGAAACTGTAGTAATCAAGAGAATGTTTAGCATCAGCATAAGTACAAAAAAACATAAAAAACAGAAGTAAAATCATGTGAACATAATCAACTGATTTTTAACAAAGGTGTAAAGTTATTCCAGTGGGAGAAAAGAAAGTATTTTTGTAAGCGGTCCTGGAAAAACTAATGATCCATATGAAAAAAAAATTCTTAATTTCAACCCTTTCCTCACATCATAACAAGACTTACTTTGACATTAATTATAATTCTATAAGAAAACTTAAGTTCAACTTCATAATTATTCAACTTCATAATTAAAATATAGGTGGGTATCTATGTAACCTTAGAACTCTTATAGAACAGGAAATGCATGAAACATAAGAAAAAATGACAACCGTCACTTGTAAACACAAAGATTTTTTCCTCATCAGAAGAAACTCAAAAGAAAATACACAAGAGATTGAACTAGGGGAAAAAATCTGGGAATAAGTATATTTGACAGAGAAATTGTATCCAAAATCAGCATAAAACTCTTATAGATAATTAAAAGTCAAACAACCCAATAATAAAAGAGAAAACATATCTTGAAGAAAAGATGTAAAATGGCCAATAAACTCATGGAAATGTGCAAATGAAAATTGAAACTGCAAGATATTTCCCTCTACTGGGACAGCTAAGCAGTAAACAACTAAAAATGTTAAATATCAGTAAATCTGTTGCATCTCTGAGCGTATACACATTGCTGGTGGAAGTATGAAGTGATTCTACCACTTGGTTAGACAAACAGTTTCATATAAAGGTAAATGCACATTTACCTTTTGAATCAGTGTTCCTTTTTTGTAGTTTATCCAAAAAACAGAAAATAAAAACATAGCTCCACAGGACTTGTATGAAGGAGTTATTGCCACTGTTGAGGCCAGAGGTAAAGAGTTCCTGGACCAAGGCTGTGGAACACAAGAGAGAGAAGGAAGCTTGAATTCAGTGGCTGAGACTGCTCAGGCCCAGCAAGGTTCACCCAGTTAGGGCCGTGATGCAAATGCAGAATCTACTAGAGCTGAACTGGCCCCTTTTTTGGTTGTAGGAGATGGAGATGATCTTGGATATTTCTGAGGTCTGTCCACCGAGTGCATAGATTCAACAACCTACACTTTAGTCTTCCTGAAGTGCTTGGGTAGAAACCTAAACTAGGAACCTCAATTTCTTCATTAGTAAAATGAAAATAATATAGTGTGTTTGTGGTAGTAGTATTTCAATAATTAAGTGAAGTAAAACCTTCAGCATAATAATTGGTTGTGGACGGATGTTGCTCACCTGTTAAGTTGCTTTCTCCTTGGTGTTTCCATACTTTGATGCTCTTTTACTTCAGCGCCTTGTAGAATTTTAAACCTTGTTTTGTAATTATGTATTGATGGAAGGCTGGGATTTCTCCCAGGATGTATCTATCTTTAAAAATTATTACTTAGTGAGAGAGCATGCTGGGTATTTAAAGTTTGCCCATACAGGTACGAAAGAAAGAAATGGCAGACTTGATTCGGTGAAAGAGAATGAAGGGCTGGGATCGAATCAGTTCCTTGCTCCGGTTCATCTCTCTTCTTAACTGTCATCCAGGAGTCAGGACAAGCCCCCTGGACGGATTCCTGGGAAAACGTGCCGAGGGAAGAGCCCGTGTGGGTTGACTTCCACGGTGTCTTTGGAAGCTACGCAATGCACTAAGACAAATGTTAGAAGTTTCATTGTCAATATGGTTGATGGCTGCTCAGTTAATCCAGATGACTGGCAGCAGTGTGAACTTTCAGGAAGTGATGCTGGTGCGGCATCATAGGAGGGGGACCAGCTGAGACTGGAAAGTGTGAGACAGGCAGCTGCAGGAAAGGGTCCACATGAGGTGGACCAGCATGAACAGAAGGGAGCGATATCAGCGTCGAAAGGCTGCACTCCCTTCGCTGTATCCTCGTTGTTATCACTGAGCACATGAGATCCATGAGAGACAGGTGAGATACAGTAAAATTCTCAGCTGTAAAGGGATGCAAGGCCCCCCGCCCCACCCCCTGTGTTTTGTACCTGCTTTTTTGCAAAGCTCGATTAACACAGTACAGGGAAACCTAATCTTCCTTTGCAGTTGAACACTTTACATGTTGCCATTTTTAATCCTCATTTCATCCTCACATAACCTGTGATACTACTTATGGTTCAGAAAGAAACAAAGGCACAGTGAATTTCAGTAAGTCCTGAGCTCATGTAAGCACTCCTGCAGGAGCTGAGATTTATCAACAGTTCTGACATTGCTCTTCTTAGCCACTCCGTGCTGCTGCTTCTGCCTTCGTGGCCCGCTGTTTGCTGCTTCTATGCCTGTTCACCACTGCCAAGAGTCTGCACCTTTGTCTTCTTCACGTACTCAAGGGCCAAATCACCAAGGAAGAAATGATCTCTTTTAAAGCACCATGCTTGCTTGTCACAAACAAATTATTCCCTGGGTTCTTTGAGGAAGAATTCTATTTTTGACATGCAGTGCCTTTTAAATGTGACCTCTGGTTGTATTTGCAGTATTTTCTCCCAGAAGGCCTCCACGTGACTCTGCCCTGTGTACACTGATGACCAGTCACTTGAAAGTACCTGCATGGCCCATTTTTTCTCTGGCCTACACTGTGCTGCCTCTGATGCCTCACTAACTCCAGGGGGTCCTTTAGAATAACTTTTATGAAGCCTTTATGCTGGTCATAGGTAATTTTATGTTACTTCTGTGCCACCTTGTAATACTACAAACTTCATTCCATCAAAAGATGTTTTAGTTTCCATTGAAATGTTCCATTTACCCTTCTGATTTTCCAACTAGATTACAAGGATCCTGAAGATAGAAGCCATGACCAATTGGATGTGCTATTCTCAGTGTCTAGCAGGTAAGAAGAGTAATAATAAGAATAAAGTACGTGTGTAATAAAAAAACAAACAAACTTGGGTTTAATTTTCACTCCTTTAACAAAATTTGTAGACTACCTGTGATGTACCAAGCCATATGCTAGATTTTGAGACAGCTGAGACAAAAAAATATAGTCACTGTTTTTAAATAGCTCATGAACCAACTGACTAGCAGGTATTTAGAGTAAGGGTTGAAGAAATGTCCTGTGGGTTAATGTGAATGGACCGTCTCTACTCGGGGCCTCAGAGGAGGGCTCCTGGGCAGTCAGCCTGTCCCTGGCACTCAAAGGATTCTAACCCATGGACCTGAGCATCCTCTCTTGCCTTACATGGGTGTCGGCAAGGCACTTCCTGGCAATTAATGTCTTTAGTTCTTAAGCAAGTCCTCGCCAGTACAAATCTTGGGAAGTAATCTTCAGCCGGTGATTTTCTCCCTGTGTTACAATTTCATCCTTTGTAAAATATTGGTAATAAATGTGCAGGTATCTTTCATAGGAATGTTGTGAAGGTGAAATGCTGGTTGGGTTTATGTGTTGTTCTCAGTAAATGCTAGCTAATAAAGGTAGTTTTTCATTACAATTTGTATTCTGGTCTTGGAAAACCAGCTGTCTCGGTAACTTAAGGATGAGCCTTTTTAATGATACTATGCACTCACAGCACCGGCCCTGTATTTGGCTCATGCTTGTGCCTTGGTGATTTGTGACCAGGATACAGGAGATGGGAAAGTGACAGCAACCTCTGCTTCTGTGGAAGAACAGCTTTTTAAAGAACTGAAAAGTTTGAGTGCAAAAAATGAAATTATTCTCGAATTTTTTGTTGAAAATAATGGTGACACTTCCTGAATGCTGAAAGTTGGAAAGAAGAAGGAGATATTTATTTTTCCCATCCTAATAGCAGAAGAATTGTTACACTACAGTTCAGCATTCAGAACTAGATGAGAAAAACAGACTGGAAAGCTTTCCAGCACTTCGATGTTCAGTGAAAGATGTGAATCTGACAGAGTCCCCTGCTCCCAGTTTGCTGCCTCTTAATGCTTTCTCCTGGAATTTCTCTGAATTCCTTGTGCACTCACAGAGATTTTGGAAACAGTGAACTCCACCATATGTTCCCTTCTGGGAATTTTCACCAACTCCTGAATAAATGCCACAGCTTTTCAGTTGTAATTTCACAGCCTCTTCTGCCATTCTCCCCCAGTCATTCTCCAGTCTTGAAAGTTGTGTTTTTCTATCATTCAATCAACTCCCAAATGTAGAGTTCCTCTATCTTTGGTTTTATAGCTCCCTAGTTTGCAAATGTATTTCACTGCATGGGTGGAATTATCTGACATAAGTAACCTCTTGATGGAAACAAGGGCTCTTGGTAGCAATTTCCCTCTGGGTTGTCCTACTATTTCTGGTTCTGTCTTGATTTAGAGTCTGTCACACAGCATGTGGACCCTTTGTTCTCAGGAGGAAATCCGATATTCTCAGGCAGCCCCCCAACACCTTCACTGGCTGTCTCCCCTGTCTGTCTCCCTGTTCTCACCCTGCAGCCTCCAAGGACTAATCCCACACGTTTCCCTCTCTCGCTTGGCCCAGCACTTGCTCAACTCCTCCGTTCTGGCCTCCCCTACCCCTCTCCTGGTGACCTCAAGCTGTAAACTGCTGTAGTATCTATGGATTGGGCTCTTTATCTGGCCCAACATTCTTTCCTTTTCTTGCTAAGATGTTGAAGAAGAAGGAATGTTCATTTATAATGCTTGACTCTCTTGCTTTTCCCTCTAGACTCCTTTAGATGACATTTTTGCTTATGCTGTCAAAAAAATGAAATGTCCTTTTCTCACTTGCTGCAGGAGATGTGGCATTTCCCCAGAATTAGCCAGGATCAGAACCTTAGGTTGCTGCACCATATGAGAAATTGTTTCAGCAAAGCTGAAGAAGGGGTGTATATCAACACGGAGAGGAGTGGGAGGTACCGCCTGCTCTGAGCACAGAATCCTCCTTCCAAAATGGAATTTCTGGCATGATCTTCAAATTCTGGAGTTTCCTTTTCTCTTTTATTCCCAGGTCTGTAGGAAAGAGTGATTTCATAATATGTAGGCTTCTCACCACCAATGACATGCTTTGTAACATTCTGTGAGTGAAGGCTACATACCGTACGCCCTCTAATACTGGGGATACGTGCTTAATGACTACTGTAGTTCCTCTGAACCAGCTAGGAAACCATGTGAATGACAGTGTCTGAGTGTGTGTTCATGTAATTGCAGAGTGCTTCCATGGTACCCTAACACAGCCTTGAAAGCTGGTTCTCCTACTTTTTGTTCCAGTGTTAGGCTTTGAGTGAACGGCTATGATGCAGTCAGAGGAAGACCTGTCCCTCACTGTTTAACATGAAATGCTAACCTGGGTGCAGAAGACTTCAGTTTACTGTTCTTCCTTTAATGCAAGGAGAGCAGCACCTACCGGACAAGTGCTAAGGGAATTAGAGGTAAAATCACAGGAGTGGCTTTTCAGAGCTGGCATTTAATAAATGGTAGTTATTATAAGTACAAGAAAAGTTGCACATGTTTCTTCACTTGAGTTTACAACCGCACCTTGAGGATCACTGCTGTGCCATGACAGAAGGTTAAGTTCAAAGAGCTACTCTCTGACCAAATCAGGAACCAGACCATAATTATGACCTGATCAAGTGATACAGCCCAAAGGCACTGATGCCACAACCAAACCAGTCACCTAATTTCATTCTTTCCATTGCATCATTCTGCAACTTGTGGAGCTCAGCAATGCAAACCTACGGAGCCTCTACATATACATCAGGCACAAGCTGTATCCCAGGTACTGGACCCTATACTGGAGATTGAATCCTAGTTCCTTTCTTCAGTGAACTTGCATGTCATGCTTCCCCCAGAATGCTTGGGACCTGCTTCTGTTGAGTGTGTAGGAATGTGTGTGTTTGGTTTGAAATGTGAATTCTTGTGAGATGTTTCATTTATTTTTCTTGCTTTTATAATAACATAAGCCAAATAGTGTACAAGGCACCATGATATTATATAAAACATTTACAAAACCAAATGTAATTGTGGTCTCTTGTTTTATAGTCAAAATCATGTCCAGGTTATAAGCAATTAAGACTGTTGACAAATAGTCCAAATGTTGCAGGGTGGAAATATATACATGTGACTGCATATAAATGCATATACATGTATATAAGTGTATAATATGTACATATTGTTATATGTGTTTCAGGGTTAACATAATAGGTAATATATTTTGCCTGAATATTTTACTTTCTTCATGGATGTGTAAGTTAGTTTTGGTTACCTTTTTACATGGCCACTTCCTAAGCAGGATTCTATTCATGCACCCTTGGCTTATGGTAGTGATGAATAACCTTGTGGTTCTGACTCACAAAACTGGAGCCCACTGTTGTTACATGTCAGGAAGGCCTTGGTGTGGGGTATGCTCCGGGGTAGAAATTCACAGAGAGAGATGTTTCTATGATGGCCTTCTCCAGATGTTTGAACAGCTGTATTAGCAGAGTCATTTGGGTAGTTTTACAGAACAATATTTTGTGATAAAATTTTGCAGTGTGAAGTAGCCATTGTTTCTCACAGTTCCTTTACAGAGCATGATTTCATGGAGGCCCACCGTTTCATTGGAAAAATGAAATATGTGCTTCTGAGCTGTTACAGTAAAACATACATGGCTGTTGCTCCATCCCAGACATGCGTGTGAAGGCATTCTTCTAGAGAGGAAACCCAGCAGGGCTTCCTTAAATGGGACACACTTTGATTGTGATCCAAGGAAGAACTGATATGGAGAGATTAAAACATTTCCTGGGTAATTTACTGCTTCCTGCATTTTTAAGGGTTACTTTATGTCTTAATGGTTAGTGATAATTTATATATGGCACGGCAGAAAGAAGCATGGCCAGGGATTTTTTCTGCCACTGAGAAGCCTGGTTGATTTAAAAGGGGAGATGCTATCTCAGGCTGTACCAAAGGGAGCCAAGACCTGCGGGCTCCAGGCAGCAGCCAAATCTGTCCATAGATGCTGACAGGTTTTACAGGCAGCATTTTTCTGAGTTCTTGATTAAGATCAGAGTAAGAACACAGATAATAAAGAGCATACTATGATGACAGATAGGACAGGAAGAACAGGAGAATAAAGTAGGTTTGCTACTGTATGTGAAATGTGGAGATTAGCATCAGCAATTAATAATACCAGGGCTTCCGTAATTTGCAGAGTGTGTATTGACTGTTCGGCAATTGTGTGCTGAGATCATGTGCCCAGCATTGTGCTGGGCACTGGAAGGCTAGAAAGATAAGGCAAATTCAGCCCTGTGCGGTCCAGTTGAAAAATAATCCTATGGACATTTGTATTGCCAAAAACAAGAGAAAGTACCCTAAAACAGTAAATGTGACAAAGACACATGAAGAAAGTACTGTAAAAACAAAACCTCAGATTATGTTAGATTTAGAGATTGAGAAATCTAGATGGAGGAAGAGCAACATCAAAAGAATTTTATAGGATTTGGTAAATGGATATGGAAAAGACAAAAATCATTCTAGTAAAATATACCATGAAGGAAGGAATGGAGATGGGCTATATATATATATATATATATATATATATATATATATATTTATGCACACAAAGTGCACCAAAAATATGTACACACTTCAGGAAAAGCAAAATAGTATGATATTTATCCGACAGTTGGTGTTACTCTTGTATGGGGGACCTTGGAGGATGTCCTATATTGCAGAAAACCCACTACATTGCCAGCCCTTAGAGAAGAAACTGAAAATGTGTGTGACCAAGGATACCCAAGCAGCAGTTGTCTATACTAGTAAATGTCTTGAACGGTCACCACTCTGAGCACTTCTTGTAATTGTAGAGAACAAAGGTAACCTGTACTAGTCTAATGATGTCACAACAAGTTTAGTATTAAAATATTTGTACAAGTTTTCCTTTTCCTGAAGTATGTATATGTTTTATTTTTGGTGGACACTTGGTAAATTTACAGGCTCTCTCTGGAGAAAGTGGAGTAGTGAGTAGCTGGAGTGAAGGATGCTTTGTGGAGAGTGTGTGGAGGAGGGACTGGGTCATCATTAGGAGGTGTCATTGTCAGGGTGTGGGTGCATCTTACTGCCAGCTTAGACTGTGAGAAAGTTGATGAATACTGGTTGAGAGTTTATCTCCAGTTCTGTTCCATCTCTCCATGCTGCCATCCATGGTTCATTTTAGGGTGAACTTCTCTATATCACACAATAGATTGTAAGAAACCTGGAAAGATCTCTAGTCCACAAGAAGGATTATTTATTGCTGAGAAGACTGGGCCACATGCCATTTGGGAGGGTACCTGGCTTTCTACATAAGCCTTGATCCAGAGGGGACATCTCTGGGCGATGTTCATCTTTCCCATCTGTAGGCTTCAAAATCTTTTCATTTAGTTGCTAGACATAATGTCTCCTGAACCATGGTCTTCTTCCAGCTCTAATTTTTGTTGCTGTTTTTCTACAAAGATGTGCACTGAATAGTTTTTCAAGCCTGAAGAGTATAGCAGTAGCCGAAGTTTCACATTTTATCTTGACCTTTGGATTAAACATCCTTTTAGCTGATAGTATTGAAATTTGATGTGAAAGACCAAATTTGTCCAACTATTCTTTTCTCGTAAATGTGATTCATATGTAAGTATGGTGTGTGTGTGTGTGTGTGTGTGTGTGTGTGTGTGTGTGAGTGTTAGGGGTTTAACCCAGGGTCTTCAGTGTAGGAACATACTAGGCAAGTACTTTACTACTGTACTACCTCACCAACCCTTTATGTAATTCCTACCAAGAAAAAAATGTCAAATATTTGTGTAAACAAATAGCTGGTAGGAATGCTAGGTTTATTTAAGTTTTGCAAATCTTAGAAGAGGAAGTAGTATCCTGCAGTTATTAAATCAAATAGCTATATTTGGAATTCCTTACAAAAATCAGACATTTACAATAAATGTTGCTGTGGAATGTTGGCTGGTTTCTATACAGTTGTGAGGTTATTTAGCTTCATTTTAGAAACAGCAGAACATTAAAAGAGAGAAGTACATGAACATTTTACCCTGCAGCTTAGATTCCTTTCATTTTAGGAAGGAAAGGTAAAAATGCTGGAATACAGTGGTATAATATAGCATGCGGCAGTATAAAATAGAATGGCCACATGTTTAATGCCCCACAGATGGAACTTCAGAAACCACAGTAGCTCCTAAATGGTGCATTGCAAGTATGAAAACATTATCCAATCCTGAAAGCATTCCTGCTGGGTGACTAGATGTTCCTACCTCTTAGGCCTTACTTTTCTCAGGAGTAAATCAGATCTTGTACAGCCTTTTATAGAGTGGGGCCTAAATTGTTCCATTATGTTTAGGAAAATAGGGGGAAGGAGCTAAGTGTTTCAGCAAATTTTTAAGCTAATTGAATCAGTAAGGCAGAGCCAAGAGAGGGAGAAGTTTTATTTGTGGCCCTTTGATTTGGGTGACAAAGTTTGCAGCTAATACACAGTGTAGGAATTACAAATGGTTGTTTGCCTGTCTTGCTCATTCAACTGAGTCACTTGAAGAACAGAACTCAGGAGCTTTCTGGTCATTCTATCTTGGGGACAAACAGTTTGATGCAGTACAGAGAAAGAATGCTATAAATATACATTCTCACACACACACACACACACACTTCTGTCTGTGGTGACCAATGACCAGCAACCGGTATGTACATGAGACGTAGAGGACCACAAATAGTTATTTATACAATTGAAAAGAAAAAAATACTCTTTGTAGGAGAATGAATAATAACAAAAATAAATAAGTGAGAATAAGCAATCACGTTCAAGATTAAGAAGCAATTACTGTTTTATGAAATGAAGTATTTCTCAATATCTGTTAGCTTTCATGTGATGTTCTGTTTAAAATGTATTTGTATGTATTAAGCCCCTATTTTAGTACTGGGGTGAAGCTTTGTGAAACTGAAATTTTTACAGTTCAACGAACAGAGGCACTGCTTCTAGAAATTAAATACAAATCATCATCAGGTTGTTCTTCAGGGAGTAGGGTATAGAACGATGACATTGTTTCTAGGGACCTTTATGTGCTACAGTTGGCCCATTGCATAGAAAAAAAACCTTTTTACTGAATGGCATTGAGTTGAAATTTCATACTAGCTTTTATGTCTCCCGTCTTGCGTGCAGCTATCTTGACAGAGTGTAGGGAAAGACCACGAGGGTCTTGGAAATCATTACATTTATCATGCTGAGATAGAGGGTAGAGTCATAGATCAGAGTATGTTTTGAGTGTGTGTGTGCTCTCCTGACAGTTTGACTTACTTAATACTACATGTCGAATATGCAAGATGACAGAAAATTAAGGAAAAGGAATCGTACTTCCCTCTTATTGGGTTACAACATCAAAGCAGAGATGCAGGGACTGGTATGATATTTTGCCATCGCTTTGCTGTCTCTGCTTTCACATATGCTGCTGGCTTACAACTGGTGCCTGGAAAGTGCATGTGGGGTTTAAACACAGATTTTACACTTTAAATTGAGACGCTAATCTCAGTTTTAGAGTGGGGAATTCCTGAGATAACTTTTCTCTGTAAAAAATGAGGTCACTCAAATGGTGGACAATTAATCCCAAGCGCTTTGATTGTCATCTAAAAATATAAAGGATAAAGTGTGCCATTTCCTTTTCATCTTTTTCTTTGGCTTTGTTTTAGAGGAAGTAATTTCCTTATCAATTCTGCTGACATAGTGTGAGTCTAAATCTTAAGAATGGATGCTATCAGTTTTAATATATTCACTAAAGTTAAACTATGTACATAGAGTAGAAGAGGGGAGCTCTCCTGGCATTAAAACCAAACAGAATCTTAGCAAAATTTATAATAAATCTAGTTGGTTATTGCATTGTTGAAATTCTCTCCAGCCTAGTGATTGCTGTTGGTGTACTTTCCTTTTTATATTTTGATACTGAAGCTCAAAGTATGACACAGAACTGGAAGAAAGTAGAATTCATTCATTTGAATTTGTTGCTTTTTCTGCTAGTTAGGCTGGAGGTCACAGCTAAGGAAATTTATCTAATTTTATATTCTCTAGGTAGGATCTAAATATGTTCTTTTTGAAGTAGATTGTAAGGAAATATATTAAATATTCATTTTGAGATTATAATTTCTGAATTTCAGATGAGTCTGAAGTCATGACTTAAAAGGGAGGGACGTGACTTTGCAGATTTAAAAACTGAAAATGTCCCTAATTCAGAACAACAACAACAACAACAAGCATTTCTAGGTCATTTAATATACTTTTGCAATGTCTTTCAGCACAAACTATGTACTGAGTAATGTACAGAGTAGCTGGACCTGCAACAGTGTGGGAGTCTCTCCCTTCATAAAACATCTCTTCCTTTATAAAGCACCCCTACCCCATAGTGTAGACTCACAGAGCACCTGTTTACATCTCCACCTTTAATTGGTTTTATTGCATTGAATTTGCCCACTTATTCATTCATCATTTCACCCAGACTCTGATATCTTCCAAGTCAAGTGCAGTGAATTATTTAATCTTGTATCCCAAGAAAAAGGTAATACACATAACAACACAAAATAGTTTCAACTAACCTAGTACTTTTTGCTACTAGATTATTTTCTCTTTCTCATATTTTGCCATATACAACACTGCAGTGATTCATTTCAAATAAAACTTTGTTTTCTTTGTGTCTTGGTTACTTTTTTCTGGTTGCTGGGACAAAATACCTGATGCCCAAAGTGAAGGAAGGTGAGGTTTATTTAGCTTACAGTTTCTGTGGATTTTAGTCCATAATCAGCTGACTCCAAGGCAGGGTGGCATGGCACTGGGGCAACACTTCAAGGCAGCAGCCAGAGCAAAAGGGGGCAGCCGTTCATGGTGACTGCAAGCGGCAAGAGCAAACCGCGCCAAAGAGGAGAAAACACGCCCCCATTCCGACCTTACATTGTATGTCGGCTCCACCCCTGGGCAGGTGCAGAGCTCACACTGACAATCCCAGCGCTACACAATGAATCAATCATAAACACTAGATTCAGCCACTTCTATGACTACATGAGGCTTGGCGGGGCCATCTATATACAAACTGTAACACTTTGTAAAATATTAATATATAACAAACTGATTTATATTTTGAGATTCAATTACATTGTTAACATTTTACATGTGCTGTTTTAATTAATGCTCAAGTTAATTCTCTGAATGTATTCCTGTATCCATTTCACAGGTGAGGAAACTCATGTTTAGAAAGATCAGTAGCTCCTCCAAGATCACACAGCCAATAAGCAAATCCAAAATATTGGAGCCCAAAGTCTGTGTCTTTGTGTAGTGTGCCATGATTTTAATTATTTCCTATTAGTGAGATCAATAAATCAAAATTAATATCATCTATAAATTTCTGGATTTGCAGGATGCTCTATGGTAAAAGGAACATGATATGTTCCCATAAATGTCCTGTCAAAGCTTCATACCCTCTATTTCCTTAGTATGTGACATGCATGACTTTTTGTTTTCCTAAGAAGACATCTGGATATGTGCTGAACTGGATGATCACATAGTATCTCATTACTGCAGATCCTCCTTACCTCCAAGTTCTAATATATCTCCTTGACTGGAAGTGGAGCAGAGTAAGAGCTGGTCATTATTAAGTGACACCGAGATTACCTCGTGAGCCCAAAACACCTCACCCTTATGACACTGAAGCTGTGATGTATCCTTGGCTGGTGCATTTATGGCTCCTAGCGTATATGTGAGTTTTTTGATAAGCAGTGTAGTGCTGCTGTTTAATGACAGCCATGGACACAACTTTGGAACACAAATATCAGTGCGTCTCAAGTCATGAAGCAAAGAAAGAACTACTGGCTCCCAAGGTACCTAGTTGACCAGTGTAGACTCTCCTAAATTAATCACAGTATGACCTATGTTTAACTGTCTAAGGAAGATGGGGCCAAAGGTCTCCATATGCAGTGCTTCTTTAGATTTGACAAACTCTAAAAAATGTGGCATATGTGTTAATGGTACCAGAAGAAATATTGTCCTTGGCATGGACCAAAAATCTGTGTTAGCATCTTGGAGTATGTAGTTGTGTGTTCCTGTATAAAATTAATCTGTACAGAGGTTCCTGTTTCTTCATCTATAATACAAGAAGGCTAAGATAAAATTTCTCCCCACTTTTGAGTTGGTGTATGGAGTATTCTAGCATAATATTTAAAAGCTGGTGATTCTGATTTAGACAGAAGTGGGTTCAAATTCTGACTCTACAATTTATTAGCATTGGGACTTTGGATGTGTAACTGAACATTGTGAACATCAGTTTCAGTTCTATGAAATGGAATCCATATTTGATTGTGTAAGGATTTTTGTGTATGTGGAGCTAAGTGTGTAGCACATAGTGGTTCCATAGAATAGGAGAAAGTGATAATGATGAGGCTGCCTCTGTGACCCTACTTCTCTGTCTTAGTTAATTTTTCTTTGCTGGAACAAAGTATCCAACACCCACAAGTTAAGCAAGGAAAAGTTTATTCAGCTCACGGTTTGTAGAGGTTTCATGTTGTGGTCAACTGGCTCCAAGGCAGGGTGCCATGTCAGAGAAATGGCTCATGGTGTGGCAGCTTACTCCCTAGATTCAGTCAGCTTCCAAAAGTCCCACTTATGAGTACATGAGGCTTTTGGAGGGTACTTGAATACCAACTATAATTTTCTGCCCCTGGTCCCCAAAAGACTCATGCACACCTCTTTATGCAGTTGCATGTAGTCCAACTCTAAGAGGTGCCAAAAAACCTAACACTTTCAGCCTGACTGAAAAATCCAAGCCTGTCTTAGTTTTGTTATTGCTAAGACAAGCAAGATATCTGACACCCAAAGTTAAAGGAAGAAAGGTTTATATTAGTTCACAGTTTGTAGAGGTTTCAGTCCATAATCAGATGGCTCTGAGGCAGGGTGGCACAAGGCAGAAGGGAATTGCAGAGGAGAAACAGTTCATGGTGGGCAGAAATCAGTAAAGCAGCAAAGTAGCAAGCAGCAGGCAGCAAATGACAGCAGCAGTCTTTTTCCTGTCTTTTATGTTCTATCCTAACACCCTTAATCCTAGTATTGCACAGTGATCAATACCAGCATCACATCTTTAATCCCAGCATCACACACTGTAGACACAATTACCTCTGAAAAGCCCCACCTATGACTGCATAAAGCTTTGTGGAAACATCTAGATACAAACCATAACAGAGTCCAAAGTTTCCTCTGAGATTTAATGCAAACTGTTAGCCTCAAGGCCCTGTGCAAGTGAAAAGATAGTTAAACATTTCCAACATAAAATGGTACAAGATAAACATTTCCATTCCATAAGGTACAGATAGGGGATAGAAAGGAATTCAAACAAAGCAGATTCAAAATCCAGGAAGGGCAAATATTAAGTTCATTATTTCCATGTCCAACATCTGAGATCATCTGTGGCAAAATGTGAACTCCAAAAGGCTTGATGGTTGCACCCCTATAGCCCTGCCAGTGGTGGTAGCACCCACAACTTCTCTCTTGGACTGGCTCTGCTTCTTCCTTGCAGCATCCACATTCCTGGCTTGTTCAACCATGTGAAGTCCCCATTTTACCTTTGGCTTCACATTTGCAGCTTCACACTGCCTGGCCTTCCAGGTCTTCTTCTGAAATCTAGGTGGAAGCCTTCCTGACTCCACAACTCTTACATTATGCATGCACCTAAAACCAGAATCAGATGGATGATCCCAAACCACATGGCCAGGTATAATCACAGCATTGACCTCACTTCTCTGGTAGCAAAATCTGTCTTGGTTACTTTCTTCATTGCTGGGACATAATACCCAACACTCACAAGTTAAAAGAGGAAAGATTTAGCACATAGTTTATAGAGTTTTCAATCCATGATCAGCTGGTTCCAAGACAGGGAACCATGGCAGAGAAACATCAAAGAGGAGAACTAGTCTAAAGTATGGTAGGCAAAAGGCAGCAAGCAACAGAAAGCCTGCCTTTTTTCTGTCTCTTTGTTTTTCACCCAGGCTACAAGTCTATTGACTGATGCCACCCACACCCAGAGTGTGGCTTCCCTTATCCAAACCCATTCTTTTTCTTTTTTTTACTTTATTAAAAAAAAGTAAAACAGAAATTCTTAACAAAATAATAGGAGAATAACAATAGTTAATATATTGCATATTATTATATCAAAGTAGTTACTCAGAGTGCAAG